>UXGD01000594.1:0-52745 GCA_900474315.1 Torymus auratus | reverse complement strand
GTTTAGAAATTCCTTGAGGACCGACCACCGCCGCTGCCGTCTCGCTTGTTTGGAGGGATTTGCGTAGACGAATGACCATGGAGGGATGTAGATCTTTTCAAGATTGCTGGAGATCGTAGGGTCGTTGTTGTTGATTAATTGTTCGATTGTTTATTTGATTTTAATATTAAACAATTATTAATGGATTATTAATTTATTAATTAATTAATATATAATTGCGGCTATTTAATCCATGATACTACTTCATATTAATTAATCATCAATAATTTATTCATTTTATTGCGGATAATAATAATTGCAAATCCAAATCAATAACAAAAAGATCTCAATCGATTCTAAATTGAGAAGCAATATATAACGATCGAAAACATCTGGTTGTGGGACAATCCCCCAAACATTTATATACGCGCACCATGCGGAGGGAAAGCGAAAATATTTGCACGACCCTCGGCTTAAATCGGCGCCATTAAACAGCGATTAATAAAATGTGCTCTCCCCCCTACCCTTCCCATCGTTGTTGTCCATCGTGTAAACACCCAATTTAATGGTAGCCCCCGCGGCGGCGGCAGAGCGCTCGTAAACGTTTTCCGAGGCCTCACTTTTACGACGGGCGAGCTGCTGCCGAGAGAGAGAGAGTATCGAATTTTTACGGGCTTATCGAGGCGACTTTGAGGGAAGGGCGCAAGATATAAAAGACGATTATTTCCGACGCCTTGTGTATAATCTAATGGAGACGACGCACATTTTTATCGCGAGATTAATTCCGTCGGAGGATTATGTTCTGTACGGATGAGTTAATATAGGAAACGGGCGAGTTTTGAGTGGCGGTTGATCTATGGAAACGTTGGGAAACGTATATATATTATAAGCGTCGGTTATATTTTATTGCATTGGATTTCGGTATATTTTTATATTAATAACGTATATTATGAAGTCGTCGGTACGATCATTCAGAGGCGTTTTTACTATAGAAATGTCCGGTCGAATGCACCGCGCTCGAGAATAACAATATCATCTCCGAAAATATATACGCGTGTCTTGGATTCCAACCAAGCGGCGCGCGATATCAACGCGTGTCGCGAATGTGTGTCAAATCTCCACGTCGAGCGGGAAAAAATAATAGGAACGAGCGCGCCTCTACTCTCGCGAATCATCATCATCGTCGTCGCGCGCGAATAGCGCCGCGCCGTAAATCACGTCGCCGCGAGAGAGCCGCACGCGATTGCCAACAAAGAGTCATATGCACGCAGGGAGAGAGAAAGAGAAAGGCGTGCGAGCACGGGCTCTCGGAAACTTTATTTATAACGCGGTTGTAAAAATCGCATATGGCCAGCGCGCCCGCCATGCATTATATATATTTTTGGCAACACTGTTGTACGCGAGCGTGGTTGTATGTGAAATAATTGTGATTGGTCGTTAACATGTTTGTTAATCAGGAAATTTTAATCCACCGGCAAGTCGTCTTTTTAGTTAGAATCCGTGATATTACACGGCACGACACCGAATCCAATTTCTATATGCTATGCCAGAGACACGTTTACATCCGTATAATAAGCGATCGCACAATACAGCCGACCCTGCACCATGTGACAGTGAATGATTAAGACCGACGCCTCTTGCACCGACCAAATAGAGAAAGAAGCAGCGCAAGACTAGGATCAAGACGTAATTCATCAGGCATAACGCGGGCGCAATTACACGCTGCCAGTGTCTAATTCTAGTTTTATCATACCGCCGCGGTGTGTTGCATAAGCCGTGAGACAAGAGCCGTGAGGGAACTACATTTTGGCTCGGCTTCGGGCCAACGCGTCGTATTTAAAGCCCTGGAGGATCGCGTATATGTATGCATACACCGAAGCACGCGATCTGTGCAGCGGCGTCCGTTATATATGCACGTCTCTCATTATCGATTTCAAAAATACGCATTCCCACATGTGTTCCAGCGGTGGGTATAGGCGATTGATAGGCGAGGTCGATCACGCGTACTTACTATACACATACGCGTGTTTATTAATACGGTACAACGAGCTGCGGGCGAAATTGGCTTTGATTATTATACACAGGGGGCGGTTATTATATTTCGCATCCAGAATATGTATACCTGTTTAGACTTGTAAATATAAGATGTAACGATCAGTATACGCACACGAGATATGTATGTATATTCTCACACGTGTTTTAATTGCCGCGCGTAAAAATTACTCGCGCGCGGCGTTGGTTATTCAAAAGACCGAGCGAAATCGCGCGTGTAACATATTGCAAAGAGAGGCGTGTACAATGGGTCGTCCCTCGTACCCGAAAACGGGAGAAAAGAATAAAAGAAAAAGCCGCGCGTGTGTGCACAGACGTGGCGCACGGGCGAGATTAGTGCTTCTGGGTAATTGGTCGCATTTAAATATCAATCTCTGGACACGCAGAGAGATGAGAGAGAGAGTTTTCGCGCTCGACCGGACAGCAGCAGCGAGGGTCATTACCGTGTCCGAGGGTCTGCCTCTGTGTGATGTGAGCGCAGCGCGTGGGTCAGCGTGTGTAAAGGGGTTGTAGAGTCCTTGAACTCGCAGTTTATAGTGTATTAAGCGTATACTGTAATAATTATTTAAAATGTACAGAATTGTTGTTTAATATTTGATTATAAACTCGAATATTGGATTTTTGCTTTAAGCTTTAATTTTTTACAAATACATGAAACTGTATTAAAAAAAGTGATTTGAATATCATTAGCGAACTTAGAAACAATAGCTTAGTTGTATATACTCGACGAAACTTATTCTGACAAATCGTCCAATTCAATCATCCAACACTCTTGCGCTACCCGCGTGAAAGCCTATTTCACGGTCAAAAGCGCAACTCATCTGACAAACGACTCGACCCCATCGAAAAACCAATATAAACCCCGAGCCATCTCTCTCTCTCCCCCATTAACAATCCTCAAATTCAATATCAAAATTAACACGTACGCTCGAGAATCCACACGCGGCGAATTCCTCGTCAGTATCAGTTTAACACGTCCTCTCTCATCTCCAGGATAGAAGAGAAGGAAGTAAAAGAAGAAGAGGAGGAGAGAGCGAGGAGCCGTTCGAACAAATAGAAACGTTCGCTCGTTCCCCTCTTTCTCTCTCTATACGTATAACGCTGTCGTGTAAACACGCGCTAACTGCCTCTCTCTCTCCCTTCTTTCCACTTGGGTTCGCGTGCAGATATCGCCGAGAGGAATATTTCGATGGATAACCGCACCGTGTGTTTTAATTGAGAGAAGAGAATATCGCGATGATTTCAATGTCGAACGGAGTGCGGGAAAAGACGAAAAGGTGTTACGCGGTTGTGTGACTCATCAGCTGTGGGCCTGATGTAATTTCGGTGACACTGTGGTGTGGTCAAGCCGATTCATATCTGAGTTGGAGTCGATGCAGCTATTATTAAGCTGATGTTTACATCTAGCAGATATCGGCAATAAAGCTGATAACTATCGAGCCGGATGATGACGATTTTTAATATAATCAGTGACTAATCGGTTTGAAAAATACGCAGAGGATAGCTGTCTGATGCAGTTCTTTCAATAGAAAACAACCATTCTCTCGGAAAAATTGGAAAATAAACATCCGAACCACACGAGCATCCACAACCGTCATACACTTATATACATATATTACATACGATCAAACGTCGAAAAAAACGGTGACCCGCCTCGAAATACATATCCCGTTCAGCGCATATACGCGCTCTCTCCTCGATTATATATTTACCGATAATTTTCACTCGCGCGCTTGATTAAGCGCGCAAACACATGCATGCACGATTCGAGGAATGCCCTCTCCCTGCCGACGAATCGAGTGCGAAACAAGTGTATGCGCGGCCGATTAGCGCGCGGGTGCGAGTTGTTTCGCTTCCTCGTTAATAAGAGGGGATATGTGGTACCCTCTCTCTCTCTTTTTTCCTCTCCACGTCGGGCGATTTCACCGTATCCACGGTCCTTTCCCATCGTCCTCGGTACAACGACGCCGCTGTCAGTCCGTGGGACTGACGGACACACGTCGATGCGTACCTATATATATATGCATGCGCGAATTATTGTCTAGCTGCGCTGCGTCGTGGGAAAAGCTCGTGCGGGTTTTCTGCAGCCGGGGTGCCTTTTGTCTGTGCTGATAATACACGGCGGTGTGATGTATCTTTCGGGGATTGTTTCTTCTTTGCTGCAGTGGTGAGAGGTGCTAAGTGATTTTCGCAGAGGCTACACTTCGCAGGGTTAATTGATGCATTCAGAGCAGTTCCCGCGCTTCCTTGCGCCCGATTACGTGTAGCGAGCAAAAGTAAATACCTCATGATCCTGCACGACATTCCTGCGTATATACCGTCAGCACTAAAAAATGTTAATCGAGTTTTCGCAAAGGCGCAAATTGAAAGCCCTCATACTCCCCGAGAGATTAAATATCATCGACTCGCGTTCGCTGAAATTACTGCACACATGCTTACGCATATATGAGCGCGAATTGTGTATCAAGATATCTCGGCCGGCATATCAGACCAACCGCGCAATGAATCAAACGACCGCATAAATTACAGTCGCGATATTCAAAATACATCGGCTAATTTACAATCATCATCTCTCGAAAAAAAATTATTCTTTCTTTTTTTCTTCTGCTGCCTTCGCCGATGCAACAGCCGCGCGCTCTCCGCAGGCGCAGGACATTAATACCCGAGCGAGCGCGCGCTCAACACGTGCACACACACACACAATAGTTTATAGCCCCGCGAGATTCGATTGCATCTCGTCGTTCGTTCGTTCGCTCGCTCGCGAGATATACCTCTCTCTCGCGGTTATTTATGCTTTGATTTATTACGATCGAGAGCCCAGGATGAGAGAGCGAGGAGAGGAGAGGTGGGGAAGGGACATTTGATTCGAGGCAGAGAGAGAGAGAGAGGGGATCGGTGTTGATAAATGTGAGAACAAAACGAATGCGCCAGCTCGTGTTGAGCTGTCGCTATGTGGCGAGGTGATGCTCTGCCCAACACGATATTTGCTCCGAACGGTACTGCCGGTAATTGGAGTGTAATGTCACGAGCCCGTCTTGCTGATTCTTTTCACACTCGCGGCGCGCGTTCAATGCTCTCTCTCTCTCTTTCACTTACGTGTTTGAAATTATTTTAACAAGGCGATGTCCACGCGTATACAATATTTACACTATATCTTTATAAACCTCAATTCAACATGTTTTCAGTACACCGCGCGAACTTTGTTTCTCCACGCGTATAAGTATATAAAATTACCCACTTGTTTGTACCCTCGCTGGTGGCAAACAAGACCAAAAGACACACGCTGGGATCGCTTGTTTTATTCGCGTATAGTCTCTCTCGACATCGATTTATCGACTATACCCCTGCAACAATCCTCCTTTTTTCTTCGCACCGTACGCGCCTCTGACTCTTCTTCATTTCATTAATTATTATCTCGCGCATACAAGCTCAGCCGGATATTATTAATTCGCGCGCGGCAATTCTATCGATTGATCCACACAGGCTAGCGTTTCAGCGAGGGGGAGATTAATCGGCTATAATTCGACGATCGTCCCCTCGTGAGAGTTCGGTAGTCGGATATCTGTTGCTTGAGTTTGATTGCCTTGGATTCTTCGGTTTTAGGGCTTTTATTGTCGGTGGCGTGTCTGTGTGTATGGAGGGAAGGGGTTCGATCGAGAACAAGGGATTTGATTTATAGAACTGTGTATAGTTGACCGTTAATAAAACGCAAGATTTATGGTATATATTTTGTGTAAATAAAAATAATATTATCAAAGCGATTAAATTATTTCATTAACTGCGTCCCTCCCTTATCATTATAGCAATTCGCGGGCACGCCCCTTCCACTGAAAACTCATCAACCCCGAGACCCGAGAAAGCTTCTATAATCGCATTATCAAAGTGTTTTTACGAGAGGATCGACAACAATGGTGCGCGTCGAGGCTACTGTCGCAGTAGACTGCGCCGCGCTTCCGTTTCTCGAGTTATATTGTTCTTGTCGCGACAATGTGAAGAAGGCGGCGGTCTCTTTTCGTTGGAAAAGGCTGATTGCGTTCTATACACTGACTTGAAATTCATTCGTACCTTAGTGTTTATTTTATAATTATCGATTAGCGTTCTTTTGTTTATATATAAATATATGCATTTCGTATGTAGTTGTGAAACGCTTTTTGTACTTATTATTACTTTTTTTTCTTCTGTTACAGGTATGTACATCGGACGACTCGTTGCTTACTGATGAAGAACGAATGTCTGCGTTCGGCGAAGTGAGTAAAAAAGATTGTGGAATATACGGTTGGTATTGCGATCAGTAGCTATGCGAGAGTTTTGTAAGCTGCTGATAATTCAATTATTATGTCTTAACAAAGTTACGTTACGAGTTACTATATTAAACATTAACACGGTATGTATGAAAATTATCGAAAACCACATATTTTTTTTTCCTTCCAGTTTTACGTCAACACATTTTCATTAATTAACACAAAAATCCATATCCATATTCTCACACGTATACAATCTCGTTTACACTCGAATTTCGAGGCAGCCTTTAACGGCCGTCAATTATCGCGGGCGCGAAAGAGGGAGAAACCACTTTGGGAGATCTCCCGGTGCGAGGACACACGCGACGTATATATACGTATGCAAGAATGAATTATAGACCGGCGTATAAAATATGTGCGATTTGTTTTGGGACGATCCGCGTGTGGCGAACGTGAGGATTGGCTTTCTACGCGTGCGCATTGTGATGTGGAGAAAGTAAGTTATTATACGCTTGGGTGTGGGCAGAGGTTAGGGATTGTTGGTTTAGCTGTTGCTTTGATTGTCAATTCGAACTGAATGTGTTAGAGAGATTGGGAGAAAATGAGAAACAGTGGATTAGCGTTGTGAAAGAAATAATATCGAATGATTAGGAGGTATATAAGGTAGGTTTATAATTCTATTAAAAAAAGTTATAATTAATCACATGGATGGGGGTTTATGAGTATAATACATTAAAACCAATTTCAAAATGTAATTCATAAAATATTCTAATAACAGTAGAGAAATGCCAGTAACTTCTTCTTTGTTAAAAAAAATGATCGACAAAATGAAACTAATAACCGGAGAATAATCGATAAAAAAAAATTTAATTTCAAACAATCCAATAAAACAGTAAAAAAAACCGTCCTTCGCTCATACTCCTATATACCATTACACGCGTGCGCGCGTATCAACAATTCATTCAATGAATATTTAATACCCCGCATAAATATCGCGCATATTAATCTCGGGACGCGACGGCGAGCAAAACAAGAGCAGGACGGCAGCGCAAAAAAGTATGGAAGGCGAAAGCCTTTCCTGCGCCACATAATATATAACAGACACGAAATAGAAAGAGGGAGAGATAGTCGCGCATAATTCAGCGACTAGTTTTAACAAGCAATAACGCTCGCGGTTAACATTGATAAGTAAATTTTACGGTCTTGCCGCGATAGTCAGACGCGCGCGCGCGCGGAGTGTATAAGGCACGCGCGATCGGGGAAACACGTGCGGGCGCGTGCGAGGAGTACAGTAATATATATATAGGCTTATTCGTCATTCGAGAGCGTCGATTCTTTTCGCTAAGAACGAGATGTGGTATGATGGAAACAATAACGGCGGTTTGGTTATATATATATGTACGGGGGATTTTATGTTGTGGACGTTTTAGAGTTTACGGTTGAGGGGTCGCGAAGAAATGATTCTTGTTTCAAGTACGTAGCTGACATGATTATTTTAAATTAATTTTCAGTTCGTTACGTGTCTTAGGTCATATACGTGTTCGATTATTTAAACATCATTTTTATACATATAACATATAACACAAAAGGAAAAAAAATTGTGCTTCAGAAGGACACAATATTCGCAATTTAATATCTAGACTTCCACTTTAAAATTACGTAAATAGGTACCCTCACACACAGGCTCGCGCGTCTTATCACATTCAACAATTTCGCGGAACGAGCTTATATAGCGCAACCCAACTTTTCCACATTTAATACACATTTCACGACGAGTCTCCGCTACGAGGAAGTATTATACTTCCCGCGACTATATGCACGCAGTGTATACTCAATTAGAGAGAGAGAGGCGAAGGAGAAGGAGGGAAAAGCGGACGAACCGTTATTTCGCGCCCGGGCCGCGTAAAACAAGAGGTAAACAGCGCGGAAAGAAAACGAGATAGAGAAGGGGGAGGGGGGCGCGAGTTAGCGGGGTATTTTTGGAAACGTGCTAATTGAAAGAGATTGAGCGTGCGCCGTTGCTGCCGCGCGTGGTATATAATGTAATGTAAGCGCCGCGCGCGAGAACAGGCCGCCCACCGCGATCTAGCGCTGCTGGAGGTATTATAGTCAGGCCTCTGTTGGTTGTGTGTAGACGGGGGGATCGTTAAGTGGGTATTGTTTAGATTTTATTTTTTCCCTTATATTACGTATAATATCATTTATATCAAATTATTCCTATAGATTTATACGTAAATTTTAGTTAAAATAAGTTTTTTAATTTTCACTGTATATAAATATTCTTTATACAGTTTTTTCGTACCAATCAATCAAGAAAATTAAGTATAAAACAATTGAATACACCACACCAAAATAAACACTACGCGAAACCCCACAGAGTTCGAGAATCAATGGTCGCTCGCAAACGTCCGATAAAACGAGCCAAAAGAACCATGAAGACGCAGCATCGACCTTCTGCAGAGCACATATACCTACCGCGGAGCCCCCGCCGGCCGTTAACGTGCGCGCGGCGTTTTAGGTGTGATTTAATATTTCCAGCTACGGGCGTAAAATCTGAGACTCCCGCGTAAGAGAGAGAGAGAGAGAGTCAGTAGGTCGCCCTTAAGCGCTCGTTTCGGCCTGTTTTAAGAGCAAAAAGCGAGGGAGTAGTTGCCGATTATGTCATAGGGCAGTTTTATCGATTCCTTTTCTCGTTTGTAATATTGGTGTAGATGGTGGGAATTGAGTGGATTACAATATAAGGCCGTAAAAGTTTTTTATGAAAATTTGGATGCTATTGATTGCTATACCTTTGTTCTTTGAATTGTAGTCATTGGTATAGGGCACAAAAAACCATTTTAATCGTCGGAGTATAAAATATAGTATTATGTAAGAATCAAGTCGGGAGAAATGATAGGATCGATTTGTACCTGTCGGTGCTTAATCAAGTTTCTCTCAAGCCGCTCCTTTTATAAGTTTTTTCCCTTTCATTGTACTGCAGTGGCCTGCGTAATCGATTTTGTGATTCGATTCGATATCGTAAACGGTATGCGGTATGATTAATTAATTATAATCAATTCGTGAAAAAAGTTAATAGAATGCATTAAGATTCTATTATATATCGTTATAATTAAGTCTATTAATAACATTCAGATTATAACAGTAAGATTATTCGCAAATCTTTTTCATACTATTTCCCATCTATATTACTATTTATATAAATGACTCGACAACAGCCTCAAATTTCATAATAAAAACTCTCAAAACCGTTGCTCCCCACATCTCAAGCCAACGTTGCGCACGACAAAAATTAATCTATCCGCACGCTCGCGCCGCGAAATTTTCCTCCTCGCTTATTAAAGCTCCCTCATACAATGCTGCCTCTCTCTCTTTCTCTCTTACACGCACTCGAAACCGTGTCGAGGGCGACGACACCCGCGCTCGCGCCGCGAAATTTTGATCCCCCGCTCCGCGCTCTCTCGTATATTTCCAAAATAGCGTTCCGCGAATTCGCGGATATAAAGGCCGGAATGCAGCCTCCGCCGCCGCCTAGATTCGATTTGTCACGTGTCTCGTATAAAGCTCTCCTCGGTCCTTTTTGCCCCGCCGGTATAATAACTGCCTCTCTCGTATCTTTCCGCGTTGTTACGTACGCGCGAGTGTGAGCATTATTTCGCGCGCGTTGTCTCTTAATCTAGCCTTAATTGCGCGGTTAAAGGGAGCTAGGAATGCAAATAAAAGTGAGAGAGTGGGTTGTCGGGTATTAGAAGATGGGGAATGTAGATCGTTGTCGTTCCTTTGATTATGAGGGACACGTCGACGTGTTCTGTTTGGGTAATGATAGTTGATAAAACGTTTATTATTTGAGAGTGTATTTGTCGGATAATAAATAGAAAGTAGAGCTTTAAAATTAACTGCAAACACGAAAAAAGTGTCTTATGCAAGAACGTTAACAATGTACATGAACTTCGTGCACACGTGTCCACCGCGTGTATTATAAAATTGATTTATACTGTTGAAGTAGCGTACACACACACACGCTTGAATTTTACTTTAACAACTCGACGAAAAATCGTCGAAAAAACGTCTAAATAGATATACACAAGCGCCTCAATCAGCGTAATGGGCCATAACTTTTTGACGCTCTCGGCTAAAAGGAGTGTAAAATTTTATTGCGCTAAATGTTTGTCTCTCTCGCTCGCTCTATTACAAGTTTATTAGCAATGACAAACCGAGGTGTCAGAATAATGCACTGTTTTTTTCCTGCTCGTCACGTAACTTTCACGTTTATCACCTTTTTTGCCAAAAGCTTAAACGCGCTTCTAATTGGCCGGTTAATGCAGATTTTCGCTTACCTCCGTCGAGCTATAAATAATCGATTAACGAGTGAATCTTTATAAGCAAACGTCAACCACAGCATCCATTAGCGTTTTTCGTACCATAACTCCATTACAACTCAATCCTCACTTTTTTTACGAATAACCCTGATAATATACCAACGAATCATTCATTCCTACACTTTAGCTACCATCGAAACGTACACGACATCTTCAACAATCACTTAACCAGCAACGTCTGCGCGCTCTCTTTCTTTCAAACAATGCACTAAAACAAATTCCTCCTGTTTCGCGCCACAGTAGCTCTCTCGCGCGAGCTGTTGCCGTTGGCTGGCCGCCAGGCTCGTTTCGCGCAATAATGCACGTCCTTGTTATATCGCGTTTGCTCACTACTCTCACCCCCACGTATTTTGACGCGCGTGGATTTGATGGCCGTCGTAGAGTAGCGGATTTGTGGGGGATTAATTAGAGCCGCGTGGCGCGGGTCGTTTTGGTATGTACTTTGTCGCGTTTAATTCGAGATTCTGCGAAGGCGGTAGCTTGCTGATGTGTGTTTTCACGCTGCGCGTGCGGTGTATAAAGTGAACGGTGTATGGGCTTTGATGACGGGTTCGCGCTACTATGTGGAAAGTTTAATCGTAGTAGAGTTACTTATATTTTCTTAATATGCTGAACCTTATATTTTGTTCCTTTCTATTTATTTCAACTAAATTTCAAGTCACTTATAAATCCTAAAGATAAGAAAACACCTCTTATCTCATAATCTTTTCCTACGTTCATAAACTTCTTCACTATATAATACCTAAAACTTCTCAGCAGCATCGCACAATTGATCAGCATCATCTCTCACCCGAAAAACAATTCCTCCTCTGGCCCTGTATATACACGCCTCTTATTTCGCACTAACGACCCGCTCGATACTTTCGCGATCCCATCTCTCGGAAATCTCCCAAATCCTCTCCCGAAAAATCCTCGCGCGCGGTCCTTTCACTCTCCGGGAAACAAGAACGAGAGAGAAAAAGGACGGTGGCGCGACAATATCGCAAGCCGCTCTTGTACAAATCTCGTCTTGAGGATTAGCGCGAGTAGAGCGGCTTATCCGATACAACGGGCCGATTGATCGCGTCTCTCTTTCTCTTTGCTTTTCTCGTGCGGAGAGAGCTGCAATTATCGCCGATCGAATTGCGCACCCGGATCGTTACGGCTGGCGGTAAAGACTTGCTCGCTTTCGGCGATGGGATATTGCGCGGCTGCTGCTGCTGCTGTTGGGGGCCGCGGGGGATCGAGGATTTTATGGGGCTTTCGAGGACAAACGCCGCGCGGATATACAATTCTACGGGTTCGGTGTGTTTGTTTTCTGCTTTTTGTGGAAGGGGAGTGGTCGGGTGGAACGGGTATATAAATGATTGGTATTATATCGGTATTTTATGACGAATAGAGTGTTATTAGCAGAAAATGATAGAGTTATAGGATTGTTGAATTTTTCTGAAAAATCAATGAATGATATGGTAAAGTTTTTATTATACGTTTAAGTGAGTTTATAAAGAGATTTAGGAAAGCACTAGCCGATAACGCTATAAACTGAAGATTACGGAATCGCAAGTATCAATTAAACGCACGAACCATTTTATACGCTTTTGAGAAAGCCTCTCGGCCTATCGCCAAATTACGGGCCACCGTCTCCTCGCTTTACGGGCGTTTCGGTAATTACCGGCTATGCGACGAATTTTACCCACCTTTGTCAGCGAGACCGTAAATTTCGGCGCCTCTCGTGCTCTTAAAAAACTTGACGACGCGAGTGTCGCGCGAAAAATCGCATTTTTTTAGCGTACTTTTAGTGTACTACGAAGCTTTGGTTTTTTTGTGCGTTTGACAGGTAAAATTCTATTTTTCTTACCAGACAAAAACACTTATCGATGTATACGTTAAACTAAAAGAAACTGTTGATAATATTATAAACCATTGCTTCGCATCGGTCTTTTATCGCTCTTGCATTTCGCCCACACACCACTACTCTCCGTATACATAATCTCCGGCAGATTTATTAAACAAAAAGCCGAGAGAATAGCTTATCTGAAAGCTAAATCGCTCTTCATTATAGTAATTATGCAAAAACCAACCTGCCCGGTCTGGCTCACTCGTGCACTACACTGCAAGCTCGATCATTATTCGCCAAAGCTCGTTACACTTACTCTCTCTCACTCTCTCCCTACCCGGAATTCTTAAAAATGCCCTTAAACAACAAAGTCCGGTTCACGTGCAGACCGCCGGCAATCGTCCGGCGTACCGCAAAAAGGCAAAGAATCGAGCCCCGTAAAAACGAAGGGACCAGTGTGTGTGTGTGCATTATACGGGCGCGCGCTCGCGCATGGGGAATAAAATTTGCATGATGAATAACGCGAGGCAGATTTTCGCCCGATGCGCGCAAGTGAGCGAGCGAGCGTATAGAGTATATAAGGGCTCGAAGGAAGCCGGCTACATTATCTCCGGCGCTCTTTTGCTCTTGTATTTTTCCGTTATTATGAGAAAAAACAACGATGCGGTGTGTGGTGAGATTCGTTGCCGGTGGTGGTGACCTGGAACAAAAATTATATTGTTATTTTAATTTTGTAATTGCGGGTGATTATTTTTTATGAGATTTGGATTTTTTATTCAAATTTTATTCAAATCTCCTTTCATTATTAATCAATAATGTAAGTTTACTTTTGCAAATTCATCAAGTAAATAATAACAAGTAGAAATTGAAATATTTTTTGAAAAAACAACACCGAGTAAAATTTATTAGTAAACTAATATTTTTACAGTAGCATAATATTTAACATTTTGAAATAAAATTTTTTAGCTTTGCAGTAAATTGACTGGTACTATATTATTTCGTTTCAGCAGTAAATAATAAAGATAACTATTTCAAAAAGTATAAAATTCGCTGTACAAAAATCATAAAAATTATATTATTAAAAAGGAAAATACTAAAAAAAAAACAACTAAAAAATTGCACACCTTTTAAGCACACGAACACCTTCATATATAAAATATCCCATCCATTTGCCAGCCCACATCACTACGACTCCCCCGCCTTATTCACCGCATTCCCTCCCGTCCTTTCGGCCATGCTTTCCGCTCTCTCGGTCGCCGCGTAATGACGATAATTACGCGAGGCGGCGCGCTATCTTTAATGGCGCCCTGCGCTCGCCGCCGTTATGGCCGGCCGCCCGATCTTGATATCCCCACCCTCATCCTATAGCACATAATGCAAGCAACCGCCCTTCCATATTATACGTGGCCCGACACAAGGAGGTTGGCTTATTTTCTATAATATAGACACAAAAGATGGTGTGAAATTTTGGATTTTCGCTGAACAACCTACTCGTGTTGTTTTTAAACCGCGCGCGAGTCGGCGAACGTTAAATGACACCTGTCACGTTAGCCGCGAGCGAGCTTTGGAAGTGTAAAAAAGCGTTATCGGCGAGATACGCAAATCGGCTGCACGGCTGCCTAGTGTGTAAGCGTAATAGCAGGAAAAGTCGCGCGGGCGCGCGAGCGCAGGATTTCCGAAGTCGACGAACTCTAGCCGCGATAAGAAGAGGATGTTTTTCTAGTCTATAAAGTAATTTTTACACATATAGTAAAAACGTATAGAGGGGCGCTCACAACGTTATTATATATATTTTACGTTTAAATCTTTTCTCACTCGTTACTATATAAACGTTCCAGCCGCCGCTATTTTCTCTCACTACTTTTTCGATATTACGCGTTATACATACACGAACAATCTATACACCACGGCCGATGCTCGCTTATACGCCACCCTAATTGCGCGAGGGGTTGTATATAGGTACCTACTGCGACTTCCGCTCGTAAAGCCCGGCGCTCGCTCGCTTATGCTTCCGTCTGCGCGTCACAATGGCAGCGAACTCTCTCTCTCTCTCCGGAGATTTGGCGATTTCGGCCCTGTGCGAATTTCGCGAGATTACGGTGCTCCTGCCCTTGCTCGCGCCCGTGTGCGTAATTGCACGGTTGCAATGCGCCTCCTTTTTTTACGACGCGGCCTGGAGTTTGCGGCCGATCGTTGACCGCTACGAAGAGGAAGGCGAAACGTGAGATTTTGGGAAGTTTTTGGGTGGTGGGTTGGGTCGATAGGGCAGATGGTACGAGGAATATGGATTGATTCGTGATATGATGGGATTTAATAGGGGTTTTCTGGGAATTAATTTTAGCTTTTTAAATAATGTAAGACTGTGATAAAATTAGGTATAATGGTTCATTGAAAATTTTCAAATTCAATAGTTATATTTGAATAACACAAAGAATTATTCTTGATCTATATTATAGTTTTATGGAGAACCTTCCTTTTTCCAGCTTTCTAAAGCATAAATCGTAGCCATACTATAATAGAATACATGTATAAATAACAACTTCAAAATTTATCTCCACAATATCGATCCGAAGTTGCGATATACTACCATCACGGCAAAAAAATACACGCTTGTCCCCTTATCTCACGCTTGCTCTACACTCCGCACCGAGTAAATAAACTAATCCTCTTCAGCCAAACAAAATATCTCTCCGCGATACTCATCTCTCCGTCTTTCTTCTCTCCCATACATAAAAACCACACGGACACTAACTCCCACCGTTCGGCATTAGCCAAAGAAATTAAGAACCACGTTTCTTCTCTTACCGCACACAAAAACTACATCCCGTATATACGACACGCCGCTGACGCGCGTGCGCGCCATCTTCCTCTCCTTGGCGACCAATCGCAGCAGCGCGCTACTCAACTCAGCTCTTATCGCGATCCTCGTGCGCAGCGTAATTTGCGATGCTCACCGCCCGCGCGTATCGACACTCGTTATCAGCCGGAAGAGGCAGCGGCGCGCGTATCTCAATCTCTCGGTGCGAGCGCGCGCATCGATAATTATTGCTCGTAAAGTGCAGCGACGTGTGGCTCTCTCAGCTGTATATATAGTGCGGTACTGCGCGTCGATTCGTTGTGGAGAGAAAGAGAGGAGTTGCGAATTTTTAACAGAAGGGTATACGTTATAAGCGTGAGTTTTAGCGGCTGGAAAGGTGTTGTTTTTGCGCGAGCGAGGCTGCATGCGTGAGGATTTTTAATTTAGGGGTATAATGCGCTCGTAAAGAAGGTGCAATTTGAGGAAGGGCGAGTTGTATATGAATATAAATATTGTTACAATTTTTTGAAAGTAATTTTTTAAGGTTAAATAATTTTTTTGTTCAGTTTTAGGTGATTAAATTCTTAGATGGTAGTCGTAAAGGCCGATAATATTCTATTACTATATATGTAACCTCGAGTAATTATCTTTTTGCGATCTCTAATTCTATCGATAATGAGTAAAGCACATAATATAGTACTCCTTAGTCCCTTATTAGGGCCTCCGTACAGCCCAGCGCAAAAAGCCAACTTTCCTATATCTTCCAGCAGCACAATTACTCCTAGTTTACGATTTTTTATATCTGCCCCGTTATTTATCAACCATCATCCACCATTACGACCGAATAACCCAAATCGTAAAAAACTAATTTGTCTCGACTCGCTTAGAGAAAAACAAATGAAGGATTTTCCTCAGCTACTTAATTAATAAACGACGACACTTTAATCTCAGTCCTAACGACTTTTGCCGTTCGTCGCCTAAAATCGGGACACTATTACCTCAGTCTATTTGTTTTGGGTAGTAAATATTAAAGCGGCTGTTCCCACCACGAGCGGCGCCGACGTAATTGCGCGCGATACTCGATTCTCAAGCCCGCTCGAGCCTTAATTACCGCAAATAGGCGAATTAAGTCGAAATTAGGCAAATTATACTCCGAAGCTTTCGCAACAGACACGATACCACGACGGCGGCGGGCCATTAATGCGATACTGACCTTTTGTGTGTCTATAACATTGAACCATAGCGGAGGCGACCCTATATAATACACGTGCATGAGTATATGGATTTTTATGACTATAGGTATAATATAAGGGCCTACTTTTTTGACGTTTACTCTCGTTCCATTAATTTATGGTACATATTAAACGGAAACGTGCATAGAAGAGAGAATAATATGTCGAAAGCGTAATTATGTAAATATTTAGCAAGCGCTGTTTTTTTCCTCGCCGATCGTTGTAACGTTTCTTTTTTTTTTTATGCGCGACATTAACCTGAACATTCGTACGAAATTATCAGCAAGTATCATTTAATTTAAAGCCGGCGCGTGCAGCGCACTTTCGACATAGCGCGCTTTTTCCACCTATATATACTTCAAACAGCCCCCCGCGGGCGCATAACAAAACTTTAACACCGCGTGCTGCGCAATTATCTAAATAAACATCGCGGCGCTATATACAGCTACACGAAATTTTCCGCGAGATATACGGTTCCTCAAAACCGCCAACTTTCACGGGAATTCCCTCATGCGCAGATTTACATACGCATTACAGACATAATAGAAAGAAAGCGCGCACGCGCTGACTTATCAAAAGCAATCTCGCACGGCCGCGCAAAGAAAAGAATAATTTTTTCCCTCCTTCTTCTCTTCTAGAAAGAGAGCCGACTGGCTTTTTATTGCCCCAGCGGGCTTATTAGCCGCGTGTATACGTGTAATTCCCTCCCCCTCTCGAAAAATATCAATTCCGCGCTCGCTCGCTCGTTCGCTGCTTTGCATATTTACGATTGCGCGCGAGAGAGAGAGCGCGCGGGTCTTATCGCGCGGCGCGCTTTTTCACTCGGAGGGAGAGAGAGAGGAAGGAACGCGGAATAAGGAATAATAAGCGAGCGAGTAAGAGAGCTAATATCATCGGGGAGGGAGGCGCTGCTGCTGCTGCTGCTGCTTTTGTTTAACGGCCCGGGCACGTACAAGTGTTATCCCGCGTGCGCAAGGTTCGCTCTCTTTTTCTTTCCTTCTTCTTCTTTCTTTTCAATTTTTCCCTGGGATGCATGGAACGTTGCCTCGCGTACTATATGGTTTTTTTTCTTTGAGAATATATGGTGAGCTGCATACTTTGTAGATGATTTTACATACTTAATATAGTATAGTTATTATTATATGTGTGATTCATATAACTATATGATGAATGCGGTCAAATACGGATACTTAAAAATATCTTGTTTTTAATGTTGCGATAAAGAACAATCATCGATAGTTTCAGCCCGTATCCTAACCAAACCTATATATACTTCGGAACAGAGCAAACACCATTACCCATTCCACCGAATCATTCGCAATATCTAAACGGACGAAAAAACATAGCCAACAATATTCCTCCGCAAATATTCCCTCAAAGGCAAACACATCGAAAGAAATACCGCCAATAATCCTCGACTGCGAGAGACTACTCCACCTTTTTTCGACATTACGTGCTTTCTCTCGTTCTCGAAGAAGGAGAGGCAAGAAAACCGGCGCGCAGAGAGCGAACGCTCGCACAGGCTTGTAATTACGAAAAAAACGCGAATGCAATGCAAAGCGCGTCGCGCGCGATAGACGAAAGAAAGGGAGAGGCGGGGCGCGGCGAATTCCGCGCGCCCATTGGATTATGCTCTTCAACGGTATAGATCAATCAATATTATACGTGGGGTGAGTTTTGTTGTTTTTTGGGAGGAAGACGGTTTTGTTGTAAGATGAGAGGGGTAATGGGTTTGTTGTGCTTTACTTTACTTTAATTCTTGGCTATACAGTTCGTTTCGGCTGCTTACATTCTATATGTATGATGAGCTGCATAGCTTTCGAAAAAAAAAGATCTTGATAAAGTACAACACATTCTTTACACATAATTACAGCACCGTATCCAACCTTTGACACTCCAACAAAAACTTCCTCTACCTACAGCTCAATCCCACCTAAAGTATATCACCGCAAACATACCAACCCACTCCACCTATAAATTTATTATTCAAACTCGAAATTAACCCAAGCACCTTTACCCCTCGAAAAAAACCGACGATCCTTATATACATCACCTAACGAGCCTCGAGCGTAAAATATACATCCAGGAGAATAAAATACCTGCGCGATCTTCCTCGTGAGGGCGTGACCCTAGTGAAAAGCCGACAAATGAAGGGCGCGATCATATACGATCCGCACCCTCCCTTCGTGTCTAATTGCGCATGCGAGCGATGCTCCTCTGATCGATTCCCGCGATAATTATTCGACCGCGCGGTCCTGGCGCCGGGCGTTTAAAGCGCATTAGAGCCAGGTGATTGAGCGGAGGTATATCGGTGGAGAGCGAGAGGGAGTTGGTCCGCGTTGATGAGGTGGATAATGGTCAGCGTGCTATTTTTTTTTTGTCAACGTATTGTGTATTTTCTTGAATGCCGGTATGGAGTTTGACAATAAGTTCTTGTTATAACTATAATTCCATTCAAGTTTGACAAATATTTGTATATTTATCCAATGAAATAACGTCATTAATCAACGACGCAACTCCTATACTCGTCGTCCCCTATGTCACCTCATATTACCGTATGTATACATAAACATTCAATAACTCACATGCAAATCGATCGATCGCTGTAAAAAAATATTCTCTTCCCATACGCGTGACATCCAACAGTACGAAAGAATACCTCTCGCCAAAAGACGTCATGACGCACGCACGTGTTGTCTCGTATTACTTGCGATATACTTGCGCCACACCAGGCCGCATCGCCATTATAAAAGCAATTAGACTCCTTCGCATTAGATACGACGCATCGTACATAACAAATACGATAATACCGAGCGTGCGCTCTCGTCGCCCCGAGGCGCATATATCCCGGGTCTCGAGTTGCGCGCGGTCCAGGCGCGGGTTAAACGGTATCATTAATAATCGGGCCTAACTAATCTGCCTGTCGCTATGAGCGCACTAATTTTCTGCCCCGAGTTTTGCATCGAGAGAGAGAGAGAGGGGCGACGACGTTGCGCCATTAGCCGTCGATATTTCGTGCGTGCGAAGGGACGATGATGCGTTTTTTCTATACGTTCGCGTATTGCGTGGATGGAAACGCAAAAGGGTATTGTATAAGCGTGTGGGATTAATGGTGGTTTTGTTTGTTTTTTTTGCAGTTGTACGAGATTAATGATGATCCTAAGAGGAAGGAATTCTTGGACGACTTGTTCAGTTATATGCAGAAAAGAGGTAAGTTTCTTTAAAAAAAAAAGCTTTCCAAATTCGATGATGGAATGTATTTATTGCGCTTTCGTTCAACCTATACTACATCACCGTTCATTGGCCTAGCAACGAGCGTATACTCAATCACCTCCATATAATTGTAATATAACCCGTGTGTATATGTGCAACTTATCTCCCTAGAGTCCCATCGACTATATATTTGCAATTCAAAACCGCGCTCGAAAATTCGCTTGCCCTCTATATACACACACAAATACTCTCCGTTGCAAAACTATACGATAAACTTCCTCCGTCACCCACACTCTCTCTATATAAACTTTCCATTTGAATGACAAAATTACGCAATAACGCACGTGCGTGCCTTATCGCACCTGCGCGCGAGAACCTTCTTATACCTTCTAGGAACAGCAATCATCAATTTCCCCCGGCGGCCATTCGGAATGCGTTCCGTGCCGCTGGCTCTCGCGGAACGGAGACAAGGAATTCGTTTCAGCGAGTGCGCGAGAGGCGTCGTTGCCCCTTTTAATTATTCCTCAATTGCGGCGATGCCGGCGGAAATAAGACGCGCCTTTGTTGTGTTGTATAGTAGGCTTTTATCGGCGATGGCTTTGCGCAATTTCACGTTTCTCACGCGCAGATGCGTACGTATACCTCCACGTGCGAGTATAGCGTATAGGGTTCGGATGCGGGCTCTACGGAAGTGCACGTGTGTGTGTGTGTATGTGAGAGGCAGGCTATATATGACCGTTGTAATTGGATTAGACGTTTATTCGAGCGGACGGTTTGCGTACAGGTATAATATATATTTAATGCGTTGCGCGCTAGGAGGATATGTTGAAGGATATGGGAAGTGTGTTGTTTGGAATACATTAAGATGGTGTACGATTGTAATCTATAACAGTCTAATCTGCATTTTGAATAATAGAGACTATTTCGATAATTATTTAACGATATAATTTCTAAATAAATCATAAAATTGTAAATTAATTTACAATTAATTTTCTCAAGTCCACCTCCAAATTAAACAATTCCTCGGTTGCACATATTTACAACTCGCAGCCTATACCTCACCCGGTGACTCCAGTAAACACATCAACGGCCGAAACGTCAATTAGAATCTAAGCTCTCGGAAGTACTATTAAATTTCAATAAGCTAGCCTGGCCAGATACGTATATACATATACTCGGTGCACTATGTTATAAAACACTCGCACCTCGGTACATTCCGGCCATCATAAATAACGAATAGCTCGCCCACGCGCGCGAATTTCAAATAAATATCGCTGGGATGAAGAATCGAGGAAATATGTAAACGCGATGCGGCCGATCGACACGATGGCCTGATGAATGGCTTATTTCGCGCGCCAACGCCGGGATATTGTCTTTGAATTACGCTCATCTATCGTCGAATTACTTAATGACGCGGTGGTAATTTTGATTTATCTACGCTGCGTATACGTTTATTTAATTATTAAGAGATAGTTTATGTATACACTTTATGCGTGTAAATAACGGTATTAATAGAATCAAACTCGCGCACGCAAGGCTAATATAATAACCCACCATCAGATAATACCCTCTAAAAAACTTTCTACGGGCGGCTTATTATTTTGTAATCAAATAATTGCTCGCCTAAAACAACGCAATTAGAAAATCGGGATTTCATCAAATATTATCGTATATAAAGAGCGAAGCGTTTCTCGATTTCGTCGGCGGCGGTGGCGGCGGTCGACTTCAAAAAAGCCATGAAATCCGGTTCCATCGGCTTTTCGAGCAAAGATAAATATAAGACGATCGAGACGCGCTTCCTCTCTCTCTCCGGCGTTGAGTAAACGAATGATTCGTCAAGTTTTTGACATTTCTTTATAAATAAATGAGCGCGCGCGGCCGAGAGGAATGGAGAGGATGAGAGAACAAAGTGAGAAAAATAACTGGCGCAATAAATATAGAAAAAGGAATTGTTTTAAAATGAAGCGGTGAGGAAAATTACGAGAATATAGAGTAAGTGTATACTTGAGCGTTATAGTGTGACTTGATATAGTACAAGGTTGAATAACGACGCGATTAATTCACTAATGAGCTTTCCGTTTTATTTTAAAATTAACAATACTCGAACTGCCTTAGTTTTTTAGCACACCCGTCAATCATAAACCCGCGTTATTAATACTTCATCATATTTCCTTTCCTCATCTTCCCGGTATTCTAAAAGAAACCGCGATATTCTTCCGATAAGACGCCAACACCTCCAAACCTACATAATTGTTCTCTCAATCCTCCTGAACTTCAACTTCACCATACACACAACGAACTTATATTCGCCTCTCTCCACTTCTCCTTTTGCCGTAGACGCAAAGCCCATAAACCGCCTGTATACGCGCACGCACGCAGGCGCGAGCTGCAGGGAAACATAATCCGCGATCCAATTCCCTCTAATTATTACTCTCCCTCCCTCTTTTACTCTCTCAGCAGCAGCGGCGGCGGTGTGTTACAATAATAGCATCGCTCTCCGCTCGGACGCGTGTCACGGGGGCGAGAGATAGAGAAAGAGAGAGACGCGCTCGTCGGGCATCTTCAAGCGGTTGATTGATGGAGGAGTCGCCATGTTTATAATTAGAGAAGCGCTCGCTCGCTCTTGGTTTCCGGCCTCGGCGCCGCCGCGTGATTTTCCGAGATCTCTGTGTGCCTATATGTAACGCGCAAGATGTGCGCATGAGGGAGAGAGAGATTGACCGGCGTAAAGTTCGATTTGAGGGACACGTATTATATATATCGAGGCTGCTTCCGCGCGGTTGGGCTCGTTTGATGTGCGAAGGGGGGGATTTGGGTTGACGATTTAATTGGTATATATTTTTATCGGGATTCAATTTTTTGATGCCCTGTTTCCTGTTTCAAATTGGATACTTTTCGGATGAAATTTGATTTTTAATTTCTTCTAACTTCCATGTATATATTCAACTTTTTATACGACTCTCGATAAAAAATGTTCTCTTTCTTTCGATCTAGCTACTTTAACCGGCACTAAACCCACGCATATTCAGACACACGCATCGTTATACCACCTGTCCTGTGTCCTTTATGCATTTCCAATTAATTAACCAGGTGCGGAAACCAAAGAAAAGCCATAATATACACCTTTTTTGCATAGCCACTTTTTTCTCACTCCCTCGTTGCTATATGTACCCCCTTCTTCGTCGTCTCGAATTACGATTCAATTACGCGATTGCATCGGCACACGTGTACATGTATACCCACGCGTATATATATAAAAAAGAATGCTGCTGCTGTAGCGTCGCTTCCGAGAAACTCGATCGATCCATCGATTCGCGCGATATCTTGAATGCACACCTATATATGCGATGCAAGCGCACGTGTGTGTATATATATAATATCGAGAGGGAAAGAGAGAGAGAAGCGTTCAGCACTTATTTATCGTTTATGCGGCTGCTCGCACCTCCGGACCATTTCGAGGTCCATCTCTCTCTTGGTTATAAATCTCAAGCCGTTTAATATGCAAATCTCTCCGCGCGCCGGTTATGCGCGCGTCCTTTCTTCCTCTTCGTTGTTTTGCCAGGAGGTAGAGAAAGAGAGAGGAAGAAAGAAAGAGAGAGAGAGAGAAAGGAACGAGGGAGAGAGGGTTAGAGAGATAGATGGATCGATGGATAATTTGATTATGTCATTAGCTGTAATACGCGGTGCCCGCACGCTGAGCCGTGTTGGCAAATAAATACCGGGGCCGCGTGGAATTTATATTTGCCGAGAGATTTAGAGGGTGAAAGAGTGAGGAATGAGGCGTGAGAGGTAGATATATTTGAATTAAAACATTTTTAGTATAAAGATTTTGTACGATTGAATTCATCGAGTCGAAGAATACGTGAAGAGAAAGAAGAAATAAAAGAAGTGGCGTGAAATAAAAGAAATAAAGGAGTAAGAAGAACAGTCGATGGATTATAACTAGTTTGAATCGATGACGGCGAGATACACGCATAATTTCATTTGTACGGATCATCGATTGCATATATACGGGCGCGCTGATGAAATTTAATATCAGACCTGTCGTGTGCCACGATATATACGCGTGTTTTACGATTTAACGATTTATCATAAAATAAAATAAAAAAAAAGCAGCGACGCTGCGCTCGCTGCTATACACGTGTAAGAAATACGATTAGCAGTAACGTTTAATAGTTTTAATAATATACACAGTCAGCGTCGGGAGAGTTGGAGACTTTATCATGTATATACATGTGTTGCGGAATCGAGGCTTTTTCAATCATTTTTCCGTAATGAATTGCAGCGGGGAAAATTTGAATATTAATTGAAATGTTGCGAAATGTATCGTGAAGCGATATAATACGGCTGCAGCCGGAGATGATTTTAAAAAACATTTCGGTTTCCATAGATATACATTCATCGTTAAATATTCAAGTGAATTTGAATTATGCTTCGTTGGGGAGCTGGTACCGTTTACTTATCACGATCACGACCGAGAAGTGTGAGACCGAATTGCTGGATAAAAGCAGGGAAACGAAGAGAAAAAGGCGTGTCGCGAACACGCGTGCCTTTTTGGTACATATATACACATCGAGTATACAGTGTGTATAATGTATACAAAACTCGCGCGTACGGTGTAATTTTCGCGAAAAAAAATGTCGAAAAGTGGGCACAATTTTCGCGCCGCTTCCTCCACAGTATAGCAAAGATAAACAACGTTCCGAGTTCTTCCCTATACTATTCGTATACTAATTTGGGCACCGAGATGTTCGGAGATACTCTAGAAACGTCAATACAATAGTACCACGACGTATAGAAACTCACCTTCTAGGAATTCGTTATTTTTGCACACGATCCACTTATTTGTCAACACTGCTACTACTACTACTACTACGTCATAAATGTCAAACTAATCTCATAAAACTACATTAAAAATCTTTTGCTCTCGTATTCATATACACACACACTCCGTATAATCCAATTACTCTCCGACACTCTCAGAGCGCTGAAAAAGCTCCCTTTGCGCAACTCACTCGCATGCTGCACTCCCGTTTCATTGTTCGCGGGCGCGCGAAATTATTTTCCATTACGCGCGCACTCGCGCGATAGAACAAAGGCGCGCAGTCGCCCGCGATTTTTCTCGTATTATTCCGTATTTTGCGCCGGAGGCACGTACGAGAGAGCGTTTAAAGCGACTTATTCTGCGCTTTATTGAGTCGCGCCGAATTGACTTGTCGAGCGCGTAACGAATTTCGAGAAGTTAAGTATAACGCGTATAAGTGCGTATTATATAGCTTTGCGGAAAGATCCGAGGTCTGATATTATCCTTGGTGCGCAGTGGGAAAAATTAAATTGAATTCGTTTTTTTTTTTTTACGTTGGTATAAATTTCAATGCAGTTGTTGTTTTTTTCAGGTTATTTACAAGTTGTTTTAGCGTTGTTTAGCTAGCGTATGCGTATTTTTATATAAACAAGCTTTTAAAGTCACGTTTTCAAAGCTCACACGCGCGAGTTATAGATATTATCACGCGGTGACGTCGAGTAAACATGCGACTTACACTTAAATGTATAATTTCGCTGGCGGTCTTATATAAATAAA
The DNA here is from genome assembly GCA_900474315.1 of Torymus auratus. NCBI lineage: Eukaryota > Metazoa > Arthropoda > Insecta > Hymenoptera > Torymidae > Torymus > Torymus auratus. Next base: position 27,458 of record UXGD01000594.1, on the reverse strand, counting down.
AATGACGTTTGTTCTTTTTTTTCGTATTAACTGCGAACCTACACATATGTAAAATGAGGTTAAAGACGGCAATAAAGTTAAACAAAATATCTTTCCCTCGTCGGCCTCCGACAACTAAAAACTACAGGCTAAAAGGCGAATCCGATAAAATAATACGTCTACTAGTCTTGCGATACACTCAAGTGCCCTAAACCACCTGCGGAATTTAAAAAATCATGTAGCGTGACAACATCGCGCCGTTAAAGCATACATTTTACACGCTTGCTCGTCTCAATTTGGCGAAAAACATCTTCGAGATATACATACATATAAACGTTTTATTATACTTTTCCTCCCCGTCGTCGTCGTGGTGCTCGCGAGCACTACAATTTTCTTATAAAACACACCGTAAATCGTACAGCCGAGCAATAAACCGCGCCGCGTATATATATACGCGCGCATCGCAGTGTGGATGGTAGAAAAAAAAGCGAACATTCCATTCCCCGAGCGCGCGAGTTCTAGTTAAATTGTTTCAACGTTTTATGCGGCGATAATTGCGGGTAATATCGAAAAGCAATTAAATTCGGCATTGACGCGAGCCGCGGCTAATCAATCGACTTATGCTTGCAAGAAAAACGTGAGCTGTATCAAGGTTCGGTTTATATATATGCGCATACGTTAATACATTCGGCGGTAGTTTTTCACTTTTGCTCGAGTGGAAGAGCTACGAGTACCTTAAATCGTGAAAAGTAGAACGGTTATAAGTTTTTCTCGCCGCGCGTCGCGAGTTTATAGTGACTATTATACATAGCGCCTATTGTTCTTGACGAATATAATTTTATGACAAATGCCTGTTTTTTTTTTATTTTACTGCTCGTGAACTACATAGTCGTTTAATCATCGTTTCTGAATACTTGAAATATTTGCGTTTATTCGCGCTCTCTCTGCTATGTGTAATAACATACATTTTTATGGATAATAGCATACACAACGTGCATTTTGTGTCTCGATGTAAAATTTTTTATAATCGCCGTTAAAAATCCTTGAAAAAAAAAAAAAATTATAATATTCGCTCAAACTATTCGAATCCCACAACTAATTATGCAAACTATGCACCTCGCCGCCTAAAAATATACGCTGCACGCATAGAGCTATCTTCCCTTAAGCACATCATCTCTCGTGATCTAGGAATAAGTATACTCGCAAGCTTTACGAGCGGCGTTACGTCACACATACACATTGGTCGTCTGTGTATGTGTGTATATAACTCAGCGGTGGTCCGGCGCGTTAAATCTTATTCTCGCACCGCGCCACTTGGCCGCGATTAATCGGGCCGACGTGTACACGTCGTGCGGATTGTTTGGAGACTTCGAAGGTCTGGATTTAACTGAATAAAGCGTATGCAAGCGATTATTATTAAGGATGATTTTTTTATTTGTTTGAGTATGGTGTGTTGTACAGTTGTAGCTATAGTAAACAGATGCAAGATAACGAGACAAACGGCTGTTAAGTAGCTCGCACTGTTATCGCTGGATTGCTTCTAATTTGCGAATATCTACTGCTAAATTATACGATAAGCTAATCAAGTGCAACGTACAAAAAATACAATGTTTGTGCAACACGTCCTGGTTTCTTATACACGGTATCACGTAACGTTTCTATTACACAAATTTTTTCATTAACCTCGAATTAAACACTCTTAATATCCACATAACTCGATGTAGCTTCGTAAAAGAGAAACCCCACCTCGGCAGGATCTCCCTCGAGAGACGGGAGGCTGGGGGGCCGTTAAAAACCTCGCTCAATCCTTTCGGCAGGGTATATATATATATATATATATAGTGTGAGAGCGGGGGCGGGCCGAAAAGTTCTATACGCTTTCTCCCGAGCCTTCCGAGAAGATTTTACGATCGGTCTCCTCGCTCGCTCGTCAATGAAGCGGTGCTCGCTTGCCTGGCCTCTTTTGGGTGTATAAGCGACGATGCGGTTGTTGGACCTCACTCGCGCACGTTGATGAAAGGAGATTTTTTTCCGATCTTCCGGTCGGTTGGTGGAAAATTCGGGGGAAATCGGTAGTTCTGGGATCCGTTGTATGTCGGTTATTGTTAGCTCTTTGTCGGATTTAACATGGAATTTAATTATTTTAACGTTAGTGGTGTACGACGAAGCGAAATTAATCAGGTATACAGTAAAAATTAACATAACCAAAAAAGAACACGCAACTAAACTTAATACTCGTCGTAAACCGCTGCGACTACTTCTTTCCCATACCCACGAGAGCGTTTTCCATTCCGACCAATCGGGCTCGTAAACGCACCGAATTATTCAAACAACGCGCGCACTCCCAACATTCATAGCCCGCACCCCTCCCCTAAAAGTAAGAGTGAACGCTTTGTACACTTACTGAAAGACACACGAGCGCGAAAAAACAATCAAAATTTTCCCGCGCGCCTGATTCTTCTACCTCTCTCGTAACAACGACGCACAGCGGCGCGATAAAAAGCCCAGCGGCGGTGCGCCGTAAAACTCGTCCGCGCAATAAAAGGAGAGGGATATACACAGGAATTCATGAAAAACAGTAAACGGAAATAAAGGATAATGGCCGTTAAGTAGACTGCTACTGGTAGTACGCGCGCGGCGTACGGATTCGTGAAATCACTATAGTAGATACACGAGTGAAACTCGCGGTAATGCGCTTCGTGACCCAGTTGGAATTATGAAAATTAGATGGGGTGTATAATAAAGACGATGGGATATCGTGCGAAGCGGCGATATTGATTTTCCGCGCGCTGTCATTACGATGAATATGGAAATTTTGTTGTTGTTAGATTATTATCTGCGGTATATATAAGTTTAAGATTATTAGATACGAGAGGAAATAAAATTGAGTGGTGTGCTATGCGCGAAAGTATCTCCGAATAGCCGTTAGGAAATTTTCTAGTTTTCGAAATCATTCGGAGCAAATAATAAGTATTCGCATAATAATTATTAATAAAAAAAACACAGTAGCCAAGTTTTCTACAATACACCTCTCCTCTCTCCACAATCTTACCCATCACAACCTCTCATTATCAACCACCAAAAAAGAAATCCTCGCTCCCCGGGTAAAATGCAAATTCTGGCTTATATAAACCACCCGAAACTTGGCTGCGATCATAGAAAAATGCGGGAGCCGCGCGTGCTTCCCCGAAGGGAATTAAAAATCGCGGACAGCCCCCGCGCTCGCACATCATAGCGTCACGCGAGAACGGTAGCCGTGATTCCGCTGGCGGCTGCTGGCATCGTCAATTTGCGACGATTAAGCGCAGTAGCGAGGTTTTGGACGGACGGGCCATGTGTGTTATACCTACCTGCACGTGCCCCGGAATTTGCGTGTCGGCAGCAAAGTGTGTGTATCGCGTGATGTGCGACGTGGAGATTGGGGGCGTTTGGTTTTATTGGGTTTGGGTGAGGATCTTTTTTGGCTATACGAGGAGGATGTTTTAAACAAATGGAAATCATCGATTAATCAAAGACACGTTCTTTTACATCATTTATTTAACGATTCAAATCACACGTTCAATTTAGAACAGCCATCAAAAAATTTCAACACCAACCCTATATAAACTTCGCGAACAGCCAATACACCGCATTCATTAATCCTCCCCGACCCGTCTTCCACCCTCGCGCCTGCATCTACTCTACACCCCGCTCGCATTCTAGACACGTCGTCTCTCTCCACCGCGTGCAGTTAGCACCGTGACGTCTGCGAGTTCCGCAGTGACGTTGCGGCAAAAAGCCGGCGCTACTCCCTCTCTTTTCGCGCTCTCTCTCTCTCTCGCGCGGAGAGCTCATCAGTTACGGCGCACTGACGTAATTGTCGAATTCTTGCTTGCCGCGCGTGTGTATCTCTCTCTCTCTCCCCACCGCCGCGTGGAATTAGCGGTGGTAGTTGTACGCGAGGCTGTCAGGAGGCGTCTGGATTAATCGCCGAGAGGGGCTTTCCGCGAGAAGGGAGAGAGTTTTCGCGAGCGGAGGAAGTTGGGCGAGGAAGCGCGAGGTAGATTTATAGCCTGGGAGCGGGGAAATTCGAGAGAGCGTTAAGTTGGTTAACGATGCTGCTGTTGCTGTTGCTGCTGCTTGAGGATTGATGTCGAGTTCTTTAAGAAGTTTGTTCTTTTTTTTCGGTTGTTTTGGAAGTTTGGGCTTTTTCTGTGTTTGGTTTGTGCAATTGTTACTTGTTTCGTTTGAATTCTTTAACTTACGAAAAATGATCTCATTTTAAAAGGTTGATAAAAAATGTACATATCTTTATATAGTTTAAAACATCTATAATATGTCAAAATTATCTCACCATTTCCAAAACCACAAAATTAATTATAATAAATCGCACAAACCGTCGCCCAATCTGCTTCCCAAATTCCCATCACGCGACACCTATTACAACCATCACGTCAATAACCGCTCCTTCCAAACTCTATACCTAGGCGGAAAAACAAAAACCACAGGCGCGCGCGAATCGAAGCTGAATAATCGAGCGCGGCAGCCGCATATAATCCCACAGCGTGGGAAGAGTGAATTACGAGCGGGGAAAGTGCCGACGGCTTCTCCCGACTGAGTCCGGGCTAATTTGCTTATTAATATTTCACAACGCGGGCCGATCGCTCTGGGGGTTCGTGCTCGCTCGCGCGCCTGCGCTCTCGTTGTTTTTGCATTGTCTTATTTAGGGGAAAGAGATAGATAGAGCGGGGCCTGCGTGTATATGCTGATTCGATCGGGCGTTTTATTGCCTGCGATGGTAATTAAGTGGTGTTAGAATTATTATAGAGGTGATCGGTTATATCCTTCTTCTTTTTCAGAATTAACGAGGACGTTTATAATTATGTATACATTAAAATAAAAATGAAAACAAAAATTGTGGTTGTGTATAATCGATGGGAATTATATAGCCTTATACGAGAATCAAACATAACGAAACAAACCAACGACTTCGTTCCACGTCACCGCGACGAAACAAACGTGTTCCATTGCGCGCCTCGGGCGAATTTGTCTCCCGCGCGCGCGGCCATCCGTCTTTCGGCGCTCGGCCGCTTGTTGCTCCATTTTCCCCCACTTCGGGAGAAGATCTATGTATTTGGGTTCGGTGGCACGGGTGGGATCTCGTTTGCCACCGCAGAGTGCTGTGAAGAAGATCGAGCTGATTTCAGCAGCCAGTGGTCGAATGATAAGTGACGACGTCCAGGTTTTCTTTCTATTATTTAGTATAGTTATAAGCGCACATTAATCGGAAACCGTCAACCACGAACTACACATACCCGACATCAGTCACACCATACTTACACGACGCTCGCGAATCGTAAAAAAGCCCGCCTCGCGCTTATACTACTACTACACCACTTCTTAGATCCTCGCGCGTATATGCTGCAGAAACCGCACGCGCGCGATATTCCCCGTACACGCGAGGATTTACAGCTGCATCAAAGAGGAGCGAGAGGCGCGTTCCGCGAGCGCTTTACGTCACATCAAAGCCTCGCCACATTGTTGGCAAGTACCGGGCCGAGAGAGCTTTTAGGGCTGTCTGTTGGTTTTGGAAGCGCGCGAGTCTGTGTGTAAACGCTTGTTTCGGATGTCGTAAGAGAGAAAGAGGGAGCTTTTTCGATGCGATTATATACTCGAGACGGTGGTTGTAAAAGTTTATATACGCGTGTCGCGCGGCTATTAAAGGGTCTGGTTGACTGTATCAAAGGGCTAAAAATTCTTATATATACTTTTGAGGTTTCTCTTCAAAGACTTGACACGGTGAATTAAAAATGCATAATTTCGCTTTGATTACTTTTGCTTTTATTCATATACGAATTATAAAATAATAACCTTCGTATATACCGCATACCATACCGCACACGCGCGCTACTAATTCCGCTCGATATAAACCTCCACGGAGCATCCATAAACTTTAATCGTGCGCGTCTCTCCTCGGGATAACCCTCTGCGCCTGCGCAAACGTTTCTCTCATTCTCGTATCTCAGACACGCGAACAAAGCGCGTGGGAGGCTATAACGCGGGGATCGTCGTCACACGTGCGCGGAGTGGCCGAGCGAATCAAGCCGACTCGTAAAATCTATCAAAGGACTCGCGCGTCTATAGAGGATCGCCTCGGGTGATTATCGCGTTGACGTCATAACGTGTGGCGAGGAATGTTCGTGTACGGTATTGTTGTTGGTGATGGTTCGGAGATGAGTAAATGTTGATTTGGTGGGTTTCAAAGATTAAAAGATAAGGAAAAGAATTTTAATTATTTAAATTGAGTTATAAGGGTTAAATTACGGGCCGAAATTCCATATATGCTTTGCCTGAATAAAGGAACAGAGAAATTATGTTCGTGAAGTAAGTAATAAGGGATATTTGAACTACAAAGTAGCGAAATTAAATACATGCCGAGTGTTTACACGCAATGCAAAGTACAATAAAGTGCAAGCTTTAAACGACAGTACGATTCCCGCGCGAGAAATACCCAACCCGTGTAGTCCATTCGATCTTCTACTCGATCGGCCATATCTCACAGCGAATTTACATCCCATATCCCAATTAATCCGGCTACACCAGAGCCCCACACAACGAGTAAACTGCGCACGTAAGAGCCCTTTCACGCGCCGCAGCCATCATCAACACACGCATCCGAAACTCTGTCTGCTGCGTCTCACTGCTCGCAAAGCGCGGCGCGCGGTTAATCGCTCGCGATATTATTTGAAGATTTTATCGCCGACCGACAGAGAGAAGAGAGCTCAAAGGCATTCCCTCCGCCTATGTCCTTTATATATACATATATAAAAGCGAGACCGCGGGCCTTTAAAGTCGCGCGCTTTACAACTTGTTTTACACGTCGCGAGAGAGTGGCTTTTGGTAATTTACAACGCGACGGAGATGCGCGACGAGGATCCGAAAAAAGTTGCGTCGGTTTATGGACCGCAGCGGCGGCTGCGGCAGCGTCGATGAGAATGATGATCATTCTTGCGCGAGCGTTTGTTTATTTACTTGCTGATGCGCGGTTTATTGAGTGTCGTATACGGAATTTATTGGGCATGCCGTGCGAGCTTCTGCTTTGAGGGAGTTTATGGACGGTACGCTGGGGTTTATTACGTGTAGAGCGATAAAATCGGAATTGATTAAGTGTATAAATATATATTGCTGTGGGCGATTTTTTTTTTTCGTTGGATTAGCATATAAGAAGATTACAGCGCATTATATGAAAATAATATCGTTTTTGGAGGAACAAGACACATTACACAATTAAATCCAACCACACATGACCTCAATTAATCTTCCCCTCACACGACAAAAAATCACGCTGAAAAATGTCCCTCGCACACGCATGTGCCACGCACCTATTGCGAGACCACCCAGATCGCTCCTCTTTCTCTCTTGGTCCGAAATCTCGAAAGCGAGCCGCGCCCCCAAGGGAGAACGAACGATTATGCGTATATATGTATATACGGATTGATCGAATCTGATTTATTGGGACAAAGACACGATGGGGAGGCGCTGATAAGCGTGCGGCGCAGGAAGCAAGTTGAATTGGATCGTAATTATCAGATTGATAGAGGGAGGACATATAAATGGAACTGGTTTGGGTTTAGGAGATTTATATTGTTTGCGATTCGGGGAACGTATTAGCATTGTCGCAAGGTGAGTGGTGTGTTTTAATGTAGTATAGCGTTGGTGAGGTTTTTATAGTGATATAGAAAGTATGAAGATATTGTTTTTGTTTTGGAGCAAAATTTGAATTAAAATAATATCTATCAAACTTTAGATATCTTTAATCTATCATTTTCAAAACAGCGTAATATGCATATTTAATGTAGGTCTTTATTTTGTGACTATAATAATGCTATTATTCTGAATAATAAATTAGATGTGTATCTTTTTTCCTATTTAATTTTTCCGAAATCAGAACATACTACGTAAAAAAGAACAGCCTGCTATTACAATACAATATACGCATGCAGGGGATTGGCCGAGATACCCACGACCGTTTAATCAAGGGAGGAGCGTATAGACGCAACAAGTGGTTGTTTATTCACGAGGGTGGATACGATTATCCCCACTTCAGAGAGCTATATCCAACGGAGATTTCGATGCTACAATATACTAAGCGGGTGTGTTTTTACCTCGCGTCGTAGCAGGTTAGCCGACCAAGAACCCAAAATAAGCCGTTATTTAGACATTATTAATAATGTATTACATTAGGCTTTCGAAGATTCTTTCATATTTATCGGTATGTTTCCTTCATTGCCGTTTAGTCAATGTTTATTGGACGAAAGTTAACGCATTGTATACGGTTCTTTGATTAAATCATTTTTCAAGCTAAAACTGGAAACACTCTCGCATTCATAATCCGAGATTATTAATTTTATGCTCGTATCTTTTATTACGCGCGATATAAAAGGCCGATATTGCTTAATATACCGAGAAATCGCGCGTTAACATATAAAGAACGCGGATCTTCATCAAAATTAATAACGCTTTTATGTCCATTCCGAGTCGTAAAACCAAACAAAGTTTCGCCCGATCGAAACACATACACACACTGTGTATCTCCCTAATCCCCAACACCGGCGACGTTAATCTATAAAACGGCCGCATTAAAATCCGAAATATACGATCATATGAATCTATCAAACCTCGCACGCGCGAAACTTTATATATATACACGTGTGTGTAATATCGAACGTCGTCGGCCTGTTTCATCCCCGATACAGAACCAAAATCGATGAAAAAGGCCGCGTATAGCTTCCCACAATACGCGCGCCACCCGAGAGAGTGAGTGAGATCGCGTGTATCTCATCTTTATGGATATTCATCGACGAGCGATCGACGATCCCTTCGGGCGAGTTTCTTTTAACGATGCACTCAAGCAAGCTCGCCAGCGTGTTAAAAATTAATCCAGCAGTGGGCCACAAATTTCGCGAAAGGCGTGAGGTGCGCTCTGAGCGACTTTTACGGTCGCAAGGGGAGGAGGAAGGGCAGCAGAAGAGGCCTGGGAATAATAAGGGTTTTTGTTTTGTGGGAGCGAGTGGTCCTTTGTCGTGCGCTTCGAGCATTTAGGGCAACGTCGTGGGAGTTTTTTCGCGCTCTCTCTCTCTCTCTGCGCTTTTGTGTTTCCGAAAAAAGGATAATCTTAGCGTTGTTTTTATTTAGTATCTGTTTACTGATACATTTTTATGGTAAAGTTTTGGCTTATATTCTTAGAAAAAAAGGATTTGCCATGCAGAATATTTTATTACATTATAAATGTCGAATCACCAACAACAGAGATACTCAGCTATCACTTCCTACAACATTCCAGCGTCTTCTTCTCCCGAAAATATTCACCATTCGTCACCTAATCCCATCCATCCAATAATCGCGCGAAATTCCTGCCGAACAAAGTCATCGTCTATATACAAATCGACTGCATCTCTGAGCGCCAAAAGAGCAGCTGGAAACAGGTAGCCTATCTTTCCACAGTCGGCATTTCGTTCCTCGTAAAACGCTCGCCTCAGAATTCCGCGGGGGAGGTGTGTAAAAGTTTAAAAGACTTCCTTTCGGGCGCGCGCGCGCGCGCAAGTAGTCTGCAGTTTAGGCCCCCGCGCGACGGATCGTAAATTACTTCAATATTTCCGCGAAATCCTAACGAGATTATGAAGCACATTGTAGCACTGTTATATTCGCGTCTTCTTGCTCCCGCCGCCCTCTTTCTGGGGGAGTTTTTGTTTTTTTGCAGCGTTTATATGACGCGTGGCTGCAATGTGCCGCGAGTCTATTTATACGAAGATGCAGCTCGCGCATATAGCAGATGCTTTGCCTGCGCCGAGGGAGAGACGTAGGAAACTACTTTGTTTCTTTGACGCGTGGTTTTTTTATATGTTTACTGGGTACACAAGGGCGTTGTGTAATGGCAAGCTTCTGGGTAGATCATTATTTTACTTTTTATTATTTATATGATTCCTTATTTGAACCTTTATTCAATGAAAGAGAATATACATTGTTATTAATTTAGCCAAAACTATATATACCTATACTGGTAGAAAATTAAAGTCACATTGGACATAATTAATCAGCATAAAACCGCCTTTTTATCGCCTGTAAAACGAAACAAAGAAAAAACTCACGCATCGGCATTCTTTTTCCCACACGAAGCTCAATACAAAAATCACACAGCGAAGAATTTACAGACCCTCCACGGGCCTATCATCGTGCAACCAAGCCCGAACTAAATTCAAAAGTCCCAATAAATTCTCTCATTCTTCAAAATCTCTCTCTCTCCTCCTCTTCGCCGTCTGGGGCAGTAAACGTCGCGTGTATTTCATATGAAACTCCACCCCCGCCGCCGCGCCTGTGCGGATGCCAATTTCGCTCTTTTAACCCTTCGTGCGTGCCTTAACCGAGTTAGTTGCTCTTTCTCTCTCGTTCTCTTTTTCGCCGTCTGGAAAAGTGCGCGGGCGGCTATTCTCCCCGAGAGAGATTTTCGACGTTTGCGGCGTACGAATAAGTCCTTCATTATACTTATAGCTATTATTTTTAAAATAGAAGAGTAGCACGCCGATGCTAGATTTTTAAGCTGAATATTCAATCGACGAGTCGGGCTTGCAAATGGCCTCTGCGAAGAGGTGTTTCGTCCTACTCGCGCGCAGGAACGGAAGAAACAATCGATTCTATACCGGTATATTACGGTAAGTGCAATAAAGCACGGAACGAGCTTTCGAAATGGCATCGTTTTCAGCTCTATTATTACGGGCCATGAGAGAGAAACAATGTCGTCGCCAGCGCGCGGCGTTCAAATTAGCCTCGAATGTTATTGTCGTCACGATAATCAGCCGTAGTATATTATCCACCCGCCTAAAACGTTCTCATTCCGTTGCCATAGTCTCTAATTGTTCAAATATATACATGTATAGATCTAAATAATAATAATAACGTTAAATGCACAGTAGATGTAAAACATCGCGAATATCTTGAGCAAAAAAGCGCGAGCATAAATTCGCGATGATGTATTTTGCCACTGCGCAGAAGGGCGAAGGAAATTGAAAAATAATAAAAGAAATAGGAACGCGGGAGAAAATGGAGCGAGCGAGGTAGGTATAGCAGGGTTATTGTCTCGCGCGAGGGAGCGCGCATAATATCGGAAGCATAGCGTGTGGATGTATATATATGTGAAGAAGGGGAGGGCGAATCGTTAAAGCGAAAGAAATCACGAACGCGGCCTGGAAATGCCTAATGAAACACAAAAGGGGGCCGAGGGCGCCCGATGGAGCGCCTGGTACCGAGATATATTTCCATTCGCGTGTGTATGGGTGTATGTTTAACACGTGTTCGGTGTGTTGTACGAGAGAATTCCGTTGCGGATTGAATTCTCGAGACTTTGTTTTTTATGTGTAGATCGATATTGCATCTTTTACGTTTCAGGCGAATAAAGAACAAGTGATTTATTTTTTTAATACACTTTGAAGTTCACTTCATCGTGCAAAGTAAATAATAAACAAAATTATCAGCTTTGCGATCTAAAAACTGTAACAAAGCTATATTCCATCGTATATTTTATTGATTAGACACTTGAAAGAAAAAAACTACGACTTCGTTCCCAATACACAATACCGCAAAATCATCATCGACAACGCAACACACACAGAGCTAATCGCGCCGCCGACAATATCCCCCCGGACTCGCCCAATTTCACACGCGCTCGACAAAAAACACCCGCAAATCATACACACACAAAATCATATCACGCACATACACACACACTTCGCGCCAAAGTCGTAAATGCGCGTCGGAGCCGATAGACATTCGCGCTGCCAGCGCGCGAGAACGCGTGGCACACGCGAGCCGAGATTCTGGGAAAAGTCGTTTCGCGCCCGAAGAGAAAGAGAGAGAGAGCATTAAGTTCTCCCTCTCTCACTCACTCACTCTCGCCTTTTTCCATGCTGCGCGCGCGGTTTAATAAAGGCCTCCGCCGCGGCGTGTATAACCGATCGGTTATTAGATCGGACACACCTCTCGCTCCGGCGTTTTTACGCGCGCGCCCGCCAAAGCTGTAGTGCTGCAGCCTCGCGATGAAAAGAAGAAAAAAATGAGGATGTTGTACATGTAGGGGAGCGCTTTCGGGTCAGGGCTTTTTGGCGGTCGATCGGAGGAAGTGTAGGTGTAGGTAGTTTAAAGGTATCGAAGGTTGTTGAAAAAGTTATTTGATAAACGTTCAACTATTAGATGGAGTTTTTGGATCTATAGATTCGTTCAGTCGAATGCAATATAAGTAAGATACTTTGTAATGGCGAAATTCGAAATTGGTCTTTCTACAAAAACAAAACACCTTTTCTTTCCCAACTTTGTTGTCCACAAATTAATGCAAAAATTACCTCTCTACCGTCCTCCAACCAACAATTATCTCTTACACCCGAGAAGCGTAAACCACGCGAAATCCCCGACACACGCGCACTCGAAGAGCGACAATATAAAACAATACCACCATAACTTAACTTTCAAAAACAATAAAAACCAGAACGCGCGCTCCCTCCTCGCCCGCATCTGTCACAATAACCCATAAACTCGGGCGTTTTGTTTCCTATACCAATTACCCCGTCCTACATTGTGTATGCGCGCGTGCATGATGTGTATACGCGCGCATGGCTCCACCCATACGCGCAGCGACGTCGTCGTACCTCATCGGAGGAGCCTTTTTAATGAGGCCCCGAGCGATTGCAAGCGCGCGCAGCGATTTATCGCGTAATTGTCGTTATTACGCGGCCTAGCTCGGTCTATATAATGTAATCGGCGGGGATTAGCGTCGACTTGGTAATGCGGCCGTCCGGCTGCTTCTTTTTGTGCTCGCGCGGGGATGGTTTTTGCGTAGACGAGAGAAGAGGGGAAGGCTTAGACACGACGTGCTGAAGTTCAATTTGTTTGTTCAATGAAACACCGGGTTTATTAGCCGACGAGAGGAGAGAGATGATTTCTTCAGTATAGAGTGCGGGCTGAGACGTGCCGGTGTTTTTCACGTTTTCCGGTTGAATAATAATAACAGTGTACGGCTAATCGATTATTTTTTTATGGATTGGATAAAAATTTTATAATTACACGATATATATCGAAAAAAAAACGTAATATTCAATCCTCCGTTCGAAATCAATGCCGATTTTCCAATAAAAATCACACTCTACACAACCCATCCGTTTCCTCTTCCCCCCTCCCTATAATACACGTGAAACCTTCTCCGAACTGCGGCTGTGATCGTGCGCGCGAAATCAGCTGCGCGTTTTGAACACGATGATCATCATCGTCTTGGCGACGGGAGCAAAGGGCGTCGCGTCAATGCAATGTGCGGGCGCCCATCATCATCATCGACAGGCGAAATCGGTATGTTGCGCGCGAGCGAAGGATATATATAAGAAGGAGAAAGAGGGAACGACGACGACGACGGCGGCGGCGGCGGCCATTATAAAAATAACTGCTGATTGGACGCCCTACCAAGAAAAGTCATAATCGCATCCTGAAATGCCGCTCCCTCCTCTCTCGCTCCCTCGCTCGCTCGCTCTGTCTTACTATAGCGGCGGTTCTTTTATTTTAGCGCGAGAGAGAGAGAGCGGGGATGTGCCCGATTGTATACAGCCGTGATCGAAATATTGATGGGGGCAAGTGCGACTGATGTCGAATGGGACGATGATGATGAGGTTTCTTTTGTCTTTCGTGAAACTTATTTCGCGTAATGGTTCTTGAGAAAATATTATCCGATTTTGAAATATTGGTGAATTCAAATTATAATTGTAATGTTAAATTAAATTAATTGTTGGGAGTAGAAAAAGTAGGTTATGCTTTAAATTATTATATTTTAATCTATAATTATTCTAAGCGTTTATTCAACTGTCAGTAACTGTACCAAATAGTTTTTATTATTAACAAAGTTATTGAACGGCTATAGCAAAGTTATTGTTAATATTTAATTTGACTAAAATGATTAAACCATTGGATATATTGAATAACACCTCACCCATATTTTCCCACAACAACTACCTATTTCCCAATAATTCTCCACTTTAATTCAGACTTGTACAACCGATCCATCCGCGAAGCTGTCCGCGCTCTTTCGTCTCGCTCGCTTCGTCTCCCGATGCTGTACAGCGAAAGAGACCAAAAGAAAGACAGCCGTATACCCCTTCCCTCGGCTCCGCTCGATCTCATTCATTCTCCGCCTTATTGCCCCGGTCGCCGCCAACGCGACCTTCGAGACTCGTCCGATTGGCTTTGGCGGCCGATCCGTCGTCCCCCCTTTGATCTTCGGCTCTGCGCTTATTTATTTTTTTGTTCTTCGGTGCCTATCGCTGCCGCGCAATTGCGTCTTTATATAATTTACCGAGCCTTGTAATTTCGCCAGATAAGAAAAAAGTGCGGTGGTAGTAGTAGTAGCTTTTGATAAGAATTTGAAAAACTACAGCGTATAATTAGAGGTTATCGTTGCATTTTTTTTTATATTAAGGACAACATGCGGCGATCACGTGATGGCACACGTGCGTTTTTATCGAAGTGACGTATATAGTGGCCATTAAAGACTTTATCGAGGTGACGTTAATAAATTATTGCGTGCATAATGTGTGCGTGAGGTAAAGTATGACTATACCTTTATCGTAAAAATTTTATTTTCCAAACATTTGTAGCTATCGTGGTTGGGAGTTTCTAGATACATATACTGGTATTATAAAAAGCATTGTCGCATTTGCAAGTTTATATACCGCACGATAAATACAAGGTGTATATTAAAAGTGTGCAGTAGCCTAGTGCTGTTAAATTTACTGTTATGCAAATATATATATAAATGAAATGTATTTTTGTAATTCTCTTTAAAAAACTTATATTAGTCTAAAAAGAATGTTAATAATACATTTCCCCTAATTATGAAACTAAACTTTAACAACTGCTTCATTTTATACGGAGTATTACAGAAAATTACGCTATATATCGACCACGCCTCTAAAAAAAAAAAAAGATTAACGCATGCCCCTCGAAGCCATCGCCCGCATATAATGCACCGCACTGCATTGTCTCGTCCGCAGCAAAATATTCGCCCCTACCTTATAATTATCCCCCTCGCGCGCGTAATATCTCGAGCCCCTAAACATCTCTATACACCTTCCTCCTTCGTCATCGAACCTAAAAAAAAAAAGAAAAACCGTGCAACGACCCACGCGCGCGTATATCCCCATCTCGGCATAATCTCGCCAAAAAAAGAGGCAACCTCGAGAGAGAGAGAGAGAGAGATCCCTTAACAACCGGCCCGTGATATATTACGTTCGTCGCACGCGCATGTCCGCCATTTTCCTCGGGCAGCGCTCTTATCGCTCCCCTCGGTCTCTCCCTATAGGGAGGAGGAGGAGGCATTAAAAAAAGGCGCTCGCGCGCGCGCGTATATATATCACGGGGTAATTGCGGGGCCAATAATAAAGCCCGAGGGGCCAAGCCTCTCTCGATAGCCCGAAATTGCTGGTTCTCCCACTCTCTCTCTCTTTCTCTCCGTGGCCGCCGGAAAAATGGCGCGGTGCGATGGCGCGACGCGTATGTATATATGCATGCAGCGTGCGCTTATAAGCAGATGCGCCGCGCGCGTACATACATATTTTATGCACTTGACGGCGATGTGTGCGAGGGACGGCGGGTGTATGTATACGGTTATTATGTTATGGAGGCAAAAATTGCGGGATGGAGATTTCGAGAGAGAGAGTCTTTTGAGGGAGGATTAACGAGGTTGACGCTACGGCTTCGGGCTATAAGTGTGTGCCACTTTTTGATACTTTTTTTGAAAATTTTTGCAAAAATAAGGTTGCAAGTTTTATATATGGCGCGCGCGTTCGCGCAAAAAAGAAACATGCTTTTTGTACGAAGTATATTATGTAGAGCAATATTATATGTGGCACGACATAGGAATCCGTTAATTTATATAACAGAAATACCTCACAGTGGGGAAACCGGTATAGAGTAACGAATTACCGGCAAGAAAAGCGTTTCATTTATGCCTGAAATGACCACTTTCCTTATCCTAGGAACGTTATGATTACCATAAAGAAACACTACTTTGCACACCATTTACATCGTTTTCATAATATCCCTCCTAGCATTCCCTTGCCACGCTATATAGTATCAAATACCTTCCCTCGCACCAAATCACTTTATACACCATCAATCAATACTCGAAACCCCTATTAAAAAAAAGCCCAAAAAGCAAACATGAAAACCAACCCAATAATTCCCCTAGGGGGGGGGTAAAAGAGCGTCCTCCTCCTCTGGCCGCGCGGCTTGTTTTAAGTATCGCGTAAACCGTCCCCAGCTTTACGAGGTTTACCCTGCGCTAGCTGCCACCGCCGCCGCGTTAACGAGAGTAATAACGAATTCGCGACTATCACGCGAGCCGCACGGCTCTCTTTTACGGCCGCGCGAACTGCGTTTATTTGCCTGCCGGCAATGGCTCGGTGAACGGTGGAGTAAAGGGGGTGCGGATTCGTGGCGGCTGGGGTTCGATGTCCGCTGATATCGCGCGGGAAGAGAGGGCGAAATTAGAGGGGAAGTGTATGTACGGGATGGGTTATGCTGGTGGGTGGGACAGAGTAGAATGATGTGTGTCTGGTATGAGTAATGAAAAGGATGGGGTTCTGATGGTATATGGCGAGGGGATGGGAAAGTGAGAATGTTTTTACTTTCGCTTTCTTAATGATAAATAGCAGTTGTGGCATTATGTCAATAAAAGTTTATTATCCTCAAATGTGTATGTTTTATAAAGTGTATACTAAAGAATTAAAGATATAGTATTACTCAATACAAGTATACTTGTATTGTAGGTTGAACGAAAGTTGGCGCAGAAATAAATCAATACGTTATATTCGATCCAAAACAATTAAAAAATTTCTATAATATATTAAATATCTCATCTATTTTTCCAGGGACGCCGATCAACCGACTGCCGATAATGGCGAAATCCGTGCTGGACCTATACGAGTTGTACAACCTGGTGATCGCGCGGGGCGGCCTCGTCGACGTCATCAACAAGAAGCTCTGGCAGGAAATCATCAAGGGCCTTCACCTCCCCTCAAGCATAACCTCCGCCGCGTTCACGCTGCGCACCCAGTAAGTCTCCCCCTTCGTCTATCCTACTACTACTCCCCCACCTTTCCGCGAATCCGCGGGAGCTCCGAGTCAATTACGCTCGATGGCCAATTTTTCTCCGCCGGTCCGCTGCGCACGCGACAGTAGTATACGATCGATTTTCAATTTAGCGGTAATATCGTTCCTCTTTGCTGCTGCCGCGCTGGTTTATTGGTATTTTTTCTTCTTTTTCTTGGGAGAGGCGTTATAGTGTATTATAGATCGACCGGAAGGGGCATGGCGTGATGATGAGTTTTCGATTTCGCGCGGGTAACGGAGGAAACGCGTTTTTGTCAAGCGCGATGTTTTTTAAAGAGGAGGGTAAGTGGATTTGAGGGAAATTGCGATTTGCTTGTCGCCGAAGAAGACTTTTTGCCTTTAGGGACGCTCTAATTCGTTTCCCTCTTGGTTGAGCCTATACCTTTAAATAATTTAAGAGAATTATAACGCTTCTATAATTTAGAATATACGGAAGTATCGCGCGGAGGTATAATTTATTTTTATTACCGTGGGCTAATGACAAAACAATATAGAAAAAACATCAAAACATGTCAGTTACAGTTGACGGCCATTCTCCATCATCGCTATAAGATACGAAACGATCGCTATGTCTATAACTATATTATACTCCCTCATTCATAAAAAAAGACGCGACGGATGATATTCGCCGTTCGGAAATACCCCATCGAAAATAAACGTCCGCCTCCTCCTCCTCCGCGATACCTAATTATAAACACATCTCGCGCTCGAAAACTAAAATCGATCATAGATTCAGCGGCTGCAAACAAAAAGTCCGACATCAAAGAACATCTCACATGCACACATCACAGCGTATGCTATCATCATCGTACAACGCTTGTCTAAAAATATCTACGTACGCGGGGGCCAATTTCACGGCCTACGCTATACGTGAAAAAACTCGAGGAGCAAAGGAGCCGTGAAATTAAAAAACCACGTAGGGGAGATATTCGAAATACATATACGCGTTGGCGGACGTACGGCGAAGGTGCGTATAATATACGCTGCACGCGCTTTGTCGGTAAGGCGCTCGTCTTCACTCGGCGACGTGTATGTGTGACGTGCGCGGATAAAAATGTTTTATCGGAGGGTAGAACGTATAGGGGGGATAGGGATGGGATGCTTGTCGGGCTTATTTATTGTTATCACTCTCGCCTCGACGGCAGCCCGGCTGACAGAACGTTAATTGTGTGCTGGAAATACGGCAGAGGCGGTTGATGAAACTTCTTTTTTCGAGGATGCCGAAGTGGGCCAAGAGTTTTTCTTCGGTTCGCGGGTAATTTATGGACACGTGGATTGAGTGGCAATCGGGAGCTATGTACGTTCATATATTATTCGGGAATGTCAGCGAATCGGTGATTTAAATTAGATATAAAATAGTAGCACTTATTTGTATCTGAAAACAAAATTTTTTATTCGCAAACCGCGTTTACATCAAGATTCCCGCGAACGGCGATCGATGGCTCGCTCGCGTCTTCGCGGAAGCACTGAATCGCAGCCGCGCGAGAATATTTTATCGTCTCATCCTGTATACTTACACTCTCGCACATCTAGCTCGACTATACCCTTTCTTCTCTTTTGTACCCACGCCGCCACGCCTGATGTGTATTTTCCTTGCCCCGATGCGTGCATGTATGTATATACGTATGTGAGCGCACGTGCGGCGCTCTAATAGCCTTGATAACGCTGGGCAAACACAATGGACCCCGAAAAACCCTTTGGCCATCGTACACTGGCCGCGCGTATACGCTTTCATCTCGAGTGAGAGAAAGAGAGGTATATGTAAACTTGGAGCTGCTGCCAAGTGTCTCGGGCCGTTTTCGTTTGTTCTGCGCTAGAAGCGAGCGAGCGCGCGCGGGACGGACGTTTTTGATCGTGTGTGATTTCTCCTTTTCGTGTTTTTCTTGGAGGCCCCGCGTATAGTCGATTGGATAACTGGACATACGTGCACACGCAGCCCCCGAGCTAATGCAAACGTTTGCTTTCGGACGCGGTTCTTTTGGGAGAATTCGGGGAATACATGTCGCTTTCTTAATTAGAAAATAGAGTAAATACAGATAAATAATAGTTAAAGCATATATAGTGATAACTTTGTGAGAAACGATTGAAATCGAAGAAAAGGGAGTAACAGGGTCATTGAAACCCACGCGCGCGTGTCTTCATTTATATTTTTACGATTATTAGGAGTCGCGCTCCGCTGCGCTAAGAGCATTATATATACGCCGGACGGGGGAAGCCTCGCCGGTGTGTCTATGTATATGCATGTGCACGTGTATGCGCGGCGAAAATCCGACGAGCAGTGCTTGTAAGTCCACGCTGGGGAATCTCAAAGGTTGCTCACTCGCGAAATCGCGTACACCAGAAATGCCGTATTAACGAGCAGTCGGAGCCAATAGATTGAGGGTTTTGTAAATAGGTGTATTAAAAGATGATTGAGCTTTTGTTGATAACAAAATATTAAATTTGATTCGATTAAAGTTTTACTTACCTTGTATTCGTCAAATCTATAATTCAACTTTACTCAATAAATACCCCAAAATTTAATAAAAAAAAACTGCTATCGAAAAATCAAGAACATCGTGTACGCGCCGAACGAAAACCACTGCCGGGGGCTTAATTAAAGTCTTCTCCCCCTTTCGAAGGGACATAAAAAGATACACACTTTCGCGTGTACGATAATTCCCGACGTCTCTCGTCTCGGCCGCAGCGCCGATATTTCGACGTGCCCCTCCGGTCAGAGAGACCCAGACAATCGTAAAAAGCGAAACGACGAGCGCTCGGGCGAATTATAGGCCTGCGGTACATTATGTATATATACATATATATATGCGTGTGTGCCCGCACGAATAACTCGACGGCGGGTGATGTGTGTGTGTATAAGTTGGCTTGGTTTCGCTCGGATGACGCGATGTATGTGAATAGTGCGTTTGATTGTTAATAAATGTTGAGGAATATATAAATGAATTTATCGGGTTATTCTTGCAAATGTTATTGAAACTAACGATAGATATGTTAACATAGAAATTTAATCATTTATGAAATATTTGTTAGAATGAAACACACGCTACTTCATTCACTTTTCTACGAACGAATCACAGAAAACCCATCACAAAACCTCGCACCAACTGCACCTCTATACGCATATATTCTTGAAAAAAAAGCGCGTTTTCTTCTCTCGTCGGTCGATCGTCGGCTATATACATGCGCACGTCGAAATAAATAACATTCGCGAATTATCCCTCGCGGAGAAGAGGTTCTCTCGTCTCAGCGAGACAGGTAATTTTCGGCGGCGGGTCCGATATCGCAAGAGCCGCGCGCGCGGCTGCGCCAGAGCGAAAGAGAAAGAGAGGAGCTTTTACGCGAGTGTGGTCCGATTTACGAGCGCCGTAGCCGCCGCGCGTCTCTCCGTGCCTGTCGATCATTAATACGCGCGCGCGAGCGCTGAAATTAAATGCGGATGTGGATTTTATTGAAATTGGGGTATATGAAGATAAGCGGCGGTTAAGTATTAGAAGATATGTAAAATCTTTTGAATACTTTTGTGAGAATTATTTATTATACAAAAATTATAATGGATGTTCAACATACTATTATAAACAATCTCACTCAAAATCATAGCTAAATACGTCAATCACAAATAAAATTTAATCATGAATTCTAACAACTTTATTTTTTCATCTTCACAGATACATGAAATACCTGTACCCGTACGAATGCGAGAAGAAGCACCTATCGACACCAGCCGAGCTGCAAGCAGCGATCGACGGCAACCGTCGCGAGGGTCGTCGCAGTAATTACGGCGCGTACGGTGGCGGTGGACCAGATGGCGTAGTTCAGCGTAGCTCCCACACGCCGAGTTCTCTCGCCTCCCTGCACCAGATATCGCCGCTGTCGCTGGTATCGACACTGGCAGCCGCGGGCGCTGCTGCTAGTGGCCAACACCAGGTCAATCCTCAGTCTCTGGTGAACGGGAGCGCGGCCCACACACCGCTGCCCCATCATCCCCATCATCCGCAACACCAGCAGGCAGGCCTGGGACAAACGCCTAGCGCTGGTGAGTTTCTGATGAGTATGTCTCCAAATTATTTCGTTTTCAATCCCTGCGCGGATTTTATAGATATATGCGCGGATATATGGTGATGCGGTATATTATGGCTATTATGGTTGTTCTTTTTTTCTCGCTGGGTTTGTGATTGAGAAGAAGAATGTTGGATTTTTCGCTTTAGAGTAAATATATAGATAATATTGGCATTGCTGATATATGAGAAAACGATAATTATAAGTTTCAGAAGTCGCTTGATGTACTAACATAGCTTTTACTCTTGCCAAAATAACGATTATAACAATATGCACATACCCACAGATCAACATAACGACACGTACTATAATATACCAGAAAACAAAACCAAACAAAAACCCCGGAAAAAGAAAAACACAGAGACAACAAAACGGAAGCACGAACGCGCGTTTATTTCGAATCGCTATTTGGGAAAGAAGCATCTTAACGCGTAGTATGTATCCCCCTCGCGATCATCATCGGTCTCGGGCACCAACGAAAAAAAAAGGAACGAGAGAGAGAGAACCACCCGCAGTCTACGCGCAAGAAACAGCGAGGCGCGCGCGTAATTGATTGTGCGATTCTACGGGGGGAGACAGGCGTTAACGGATGACTCGCGCTAACGAGCATTCCGATTCCCTCTCTCGCACACCCTCGCGCACGCGCTTCCTCCGTCTCTTTCCTATTCCGGAGAGAGCGCCTACGCTACCCCTTTTTCCTTTGCAACGCGATCCGCCCGCGCGACGATTACAAATGGAGCGCGATCACTCGACGCGCCGAGTGTTGAGAGTCGTTGTCGTATTGCCGCCTTGAGTGATAAGAAAAGAGTTTTTCTAATTAATTTTTGTGTATATTTTTAAATTTTATTCGAGTTGACAATCATAATTTGAAGCAACTTATGTTCTATGGGTTTATATTTGCTCACAACAAGCGACATTCAAGATTTGAGTACTGAACATTGTTGATAAACAGCTACACAAGACACACGCGTTTTTCCGATATACATACACAAAACTTCTGTATATACTTATAGCTGAATTACAATTGAATTAAAAATGATGAAAGTATTGCACAATGACCCCGCAGGTTAAAAAGAAAAAAAAGCCACAATACCACGTCACCATCCTATAACAACATTAATAACATACACCATAACATACACGAACATACTCATTCAACTCTTTATCTCTTTCCCCCCGCTGATCTTTTCCTAAAAGATCCGTTCCTCCTCGCAGGCATGGCGCCGGACTTTGAGGTGCGCATGGCGGAGTACGTGAAGCAGCTACACCGTGGCATGAATCCCCAAATGCATCATCAGCAACAGCAGCAACCACAACATCAGCAGGACAACGGTTCGCCGCCGTCACAATCAACCTCACCTAACCACCACGACAACGCACTCTTCGAGATGTCGCGATTGACATTATGGAACAGCATTTACAACAACAATCTACACCCGAGCATCGCTGCAGCTGCGGCAGTCGCTAACGTGGCCGGTTACAATCATCAGCCAATGTCGCCAAGACCGGCGTCGCACTCGCCACCGGCGCATACGGCTACGCCCGAGCCACAGAAGGAGGCTCTCGATTTGGGCATGCGGTAAGTGTCGGTTTGTTTGTTTTTCGAAAGAGTTAAGTATGTGAGCGAGCGAGCGTGCGAAAGGTGAGAGCTTATTGGTATGTCGTCGAGCAGAGGTAGAGTCAGTATTGCTGTGACCTCTTGCCAGACAACGTCTCTGTTTGAAATATTAAGTATTAATAGAGAGATGTTTCCGTACCAAGAGCCTTCCAGCATGTATACGAGTGCTTATGACTACAGTTTTGCTCGAAGGTGTATTCGGATATTGTTTACTTGAATATCGATATAAAATCAGTCGAAATAACTTAAAAACGGGTTTGATTACAGATCATCGCCGAGCTCGCTGTCGCCAGCTCGTCAGAGTCCGCCGTCTTCGTCCGGTGGTAGCGTACGTATAAAACGCGAGATGGAAGCTCCCGCGGCTAACAATCCTGTTGCCAAGAGGATATGCGTCGACGATGAGGTACCAGAGGAACGCCATCCACCCGCTCTGCCCAACACACACATAAGGATCGCAAATAGAGGTTGGTGCTGATTTTTTTATTTTGTTTTTCTATATAACAACAGTGTTGGCTCTTCAAGCCATCATAATTTTTTTTCTTAAATTGTAACAAATGTAAACCAGAAAAAGTTACTGAATCGGTAAATATACTTAACTAAAAATTTTTCTTACAGGCGATGGTCGCGACAACTCGCTAGTCGTCAGCATGGAGCTCAACGGCGTCATGTACGAGGGCGTCCTGTTCGCACAGGCCGACGGCAGGAACGGCAACACTCCGATGAACAACAATGAGGTCAAGGCGCCGACGCGCAACGTCATCTCGTGAATTTGAGACTTTTTATTGCAACGCGCAGCTCGCATCCGTGCTGCCCGTCGTCTCCCCGTCCGCCCGGATTGATTATGCGAAGGATTCACACGCTGAATCGAGAGGAAACGGTAATCCTCGATGATGACGATGATTTTTCATGTACTACGAGACGAATTAATGATTATATATGTAAAAGGATTCACCTGCCGAATCCAGAGGAACGGTACTCCTCGCTGATAATGATTTGACGTGTATAGATATATTGATATGAGACGACGGGGTTGGTGATGATAATGATGATGATGGTGTAGAGAATGGTATAGATAATGTCCCGTCTCACTGCCTGATTTTACATCTCCTTCATCCGCTAACGTTGGAGATTTTCGAGACGAGGATTCATGCGCACGGATGCGATTGATGATTTATAAGGGTGGATGGGTATATAAGTAGCCGATATCTTGGATTACTTATTGTCGAGCGCGAAGCGTTATCGTAGTATAATAAGTGAGTTGACAGACTGTGGGTGAAAGAGAGCTGGTAAACGAGATATAGCACACACGCACGCACGCACGCGCTCGCGCTAATGATGAATTCTTTCGCGTATGTAAGTAGCAAAGTGTGAGTAGGATTATTCATTTGCGTTCTTGTACATCGACTACATTTTTTTTTTTCCATTTTTTTTTCTTGTTTTTTATTATGATGATGATGATCTTCCCCGTGATCGCTCGTATAGAGGAAATAAGCTTTTTTTATATATATAATATTATTGATTTTCGATGCGTCGACTTTAACGCTTGTACATGGTAGAATCAAAATGGCGTCGAGCCGATCACTGCTGTATGAATCGTCTCGAGTATGAATGAGAAAAAGAGAGAGAAAGAGAGCGCGCGATATATAGTTACGTATATATATATTATTGATTTTCGACTTGAGTGAAGTAGTTCGTGTGAATGAGGACAAAGCAGTGAGGCACAGTCGTCGATTTTCGGTGAATCAAGATTTTTTTTTTGTTTTCGTTTGAGTACATGCGCAAAGTATACTGAGAGAGAGAGCTCAGCTCACAACTAATTACTAATCGTCGTGGTGTCGATCATAGCATAATCGAATATAATATCGCAGTGTAGAGATATGATGATGGTGTATAATCAATTAACAATCGTGACCGTAATGACCGGCAGCCCTGAAGAGGTTGACACGGAAACATGTGATGATGTTAATTCTCGTGTGCAATGATAGGGAAGGTTGTGTGACTACACGATTCTTTTTGCTCCCCTCCTTTTTTAGTAAACATCGATTATACTTTTTTTCAGCCGATAATTTTAAGTTACTCTCAGTCTCTTAATGACCTCGTATGTTAACCGAGCCGCCCGATCTGCGCTCTCTTTATTATTGTAGGTAGACTCGCGTTATTTTATACATATATACTTTGTAAAGTCTTGCTCGAAATGTCTCCGTTGATGAACGAGTTCCTTCGTTTCTTTTTTAGTGGCGCGACAAAGCGCGCCGATCTTAGGTGTTCGATTTTATATTTGAATGATCATAATAATTATGATGAGGGCGATGATAATGATCCCAGCTAACGCGGCTGTTCAGTGAGAGAGGAAAGTGCGAGAAGAGTCTTACGCGAGACAAAGTTATATGCATAAATTAAGAAGTTGAGATATACATGTTATTTTTATTACTTAGTTTTTGAAAACAAGTCAATTTAACTAAAGACGTAGTGAATAAGAATCTATTTTCTAAATTATCCTTTTAAAAAGAGAAATTCCTTTAAAGTGTTTTCTGAGAAGCAAAGTTTATATGTAGCCTTTTAATCAAAATCCAATAAATATTTTATAAATTGTAAATGGATTATTTTGTTTCTAAATTATTAAGATGTAGTAGTAAATTGATTTTTACTTGAAAAATATTTTTTTTTAAACTAGTCGAAATTGGCGTTTTTTCCAGATTTGATAGTATTTTATTTTATCTAAAAATATTTTATTGAAGCAGTTGACGGATAAGTTAATATTTTTACATAGTCACTCATTTTTTCCCAGTTAAGTTTTTATATGAAAATGAACAAAATGGCGTAGTCTTCTCAAAAGTGAGAAAGAGGCAGCAATGCTTCATTAGCAACACTTTTATCTGTAAAGTAAATGACATAAGTAAGCAAAATATAAAAAAATTCTTTTTTTACGGACTAAGTGAAAAATTGAAAAAAAAATGTTATTACGGAGGCAAGCACGTTTACACAGAGAAATTATATTAATCTTAGGAAAAAATACGAGCAAAATAAAAATCACGGAGACTTTTCGAAAAATGAGCAAGCATTCTTAGGTCGGGAATCATTTCGTTCGTTTTAACACTGCACGATATGGCTCTATGTTATATCGATGATTATACACAACAGCAATAACCTAAAAAGATCAGTATGACATAGACCCATATCGCAAAGTCTCTTAAAGTGTAATATGTATTCAGAGATCCCTAATTACTTCCTATCTCCATCAATATAAAAATTTTATTGATTAGCATTTTATAATTCATTTTACGTGTACATTCATTTTACGTTTTATGACCAATAAATTTTCGATTTAGTTTTTGTGAACTTTATTTGTAAAGCATCGAATACCGATTATAGACAGGTGCGGCGATGTTGATATTTTACAATTTATTTAAATTGTCAAGTAAGATGTAAAATACAAACAACAGATATATGATTTCGACAGTATCTCGCTATAGATACTGATTGCGTATTGTAACGCGAAACTTGCTAGAGTAAATGTTTTACTCGATACTTGAATAGTCCTTTTTATACAATTTATTTGTATACTCACGTAAATTGCATAATGCGGATTCTGATAGCAACATATTGCATCAGTTTATCAGCATCTCTCATTGTTTAATAAGAAAGAACCTTTGTTTTTCTTAGTTTTACTGCGTTGTCCTTAAGTTTGTAAATATTAGATTAATTAGCAATTTCGTTAATCGTATACATTCTTATATATTTATAAATGATCTGAAAAAGAGTCGCGTATGAATCTGCAATATTGTGTCACTTAGGGATTAAGCTATTTGACGATTTAATTTTTGTTTATAGTGCGTTTAAGCATTGCAGACTTTTTTATATAAAACATACAACTTTACACATTCAGACGCGTATTCTTTTTAGGCCGCTTAGTTATGTGGTAGTGTATAGCCAAAAAAGACTGTTACATAAGACAACTAGAAATTTAGAAATTAATTATTACTACAACTTAACATTTAAAGATATTATCACGTTATTAATTATAAAAAAAATCATTTTGTCTATATTCTTAAGTATTAGCGATAATTCACGATCACCTACTATTGAGAATTCTGTTTCTTAAAGCTGACATTTAGCAGCGATGGAGGCCTTTTTAATAAAAAAAAATAAATACATTTTAATATGGTAATTGGAAGATCATTGATGGGGATAAAATTACTCATTATTTTAATTGTATGATGATATTCAAAAAAAGAAAAAAATTGTATATTTTTATTTTGTGAAAATTTTTATTTTAAGTTCTCATTAGATTATTTTGAAAACAAAATAATGGAAAATGGCGGAAAAATGGAATTATGAACCCACCTAATTTTAATTATCTAATATATTTATGGAAGAAATTGTTTACAGTATAAAAATGATGGTCTAGAATATTATTGTTTTCATATTTTTTTTAGTATTAAAACAAAAGTATTTTTACATGATCAAAAACTAAATTTATGATTGCATACACTTTTTTCCATCTATGTAATAGATAGAGACTTCGTGAGACAAATAGGGTATGTTAGGTGGTTCTTGTTTTATATTATTTTCTTTTTTCATTAAAAGGCCGTTACTGCGTTTCGCAATATATATATATATATATATA
>UXGD01000593.1:0-52756 GCA_900474315.1 Torymus auratus | reverse complement strand
GATTTGTGAGGGATTAGGGAATGTTTTACTAGACTACGCGGTAACTTTCATTTTTTGTACGTACGACTAATCGGTTCTTATCTATAAATACATCACATGTACTTATTACGTTTTAACGAGAGCTAACCATCGAAACAACAAGTTTCTTTGGAAACGATGAATTTCCTCTGAAATAGCGTATATTGATTAAAAGTATTCAATAGAAAAGATACTACTTCCGATGGGCCTAAAGAATGTATAGTCCCTCGACTCTAAAATTAGTGCAGCGCGGAATACAATGCCCGACGACGGTATGGCAGCATCTGGACCGCACGCGCTTTGATGGCATAATGTTTTAAAATTATCTTCCGAAGGTTATCTGATTTTCGAAGTATCGATGGTTACGTCGATAAAGATGAAAAGCTGTCTAGACTTTTTCTTTTATGGATGGCACGGTATTGTTATATCGTTATGTAAACATCATTCAGTATACGTTTCAATTGTATTCTTACTCTGATAGCGAGACGTCGGTTAGTAAGTAAGAAATTAAATTGAAAAGAGCATAATTATACACAATCTAATTAATATAGTTTCATGTATACAAATATGAAAATATATATATTTTGGTTGCTTATATAAAGTGAAAGAGAATGACACATACTAAGATTTCCCGCCTTTCGAATAAAGAACGATCCATATTATTAAAAGCGCGCAGCCGCAGAGCCCGCGCAGCTTCATAAACGCAGAGGCGCGATGCCGGTGGCGCGCGCGATGAGAAAAAGGACGAGGAAGAAAAAAAACGTCATGATAAATACGCGCGACTTTCGAGGAAATCTTCGCGTCGTCATCTTTCTCTCTCTTTCTCTCGCGCGTGCTGCTGCATCCGTCGAATTATTTTTCGCCGTAAGGAGAGAGACACACACACAGTCGCGCGCAGCAGTGAATCTTTTTGCCGCCCAGGCGGAGCATGAGCCACCCCTCGGATCGACGCTCATAGTTTAATTTGCTCTCGCAGCTGTTGCTGTATACAGTGTGTGTATATGGCACAGGCATCTCGCACTTTTTCGGACGAGATGTTTAATTAAGAGGATGGGTGCGGTGTATTTTTAGATGTAATTATTAAGTATAATGTTTGGATTGTCGATGTGAGAGGTTTCATTGATATTATTGGGCTGTCGTATGAAGGGAGATGTGATATGATTAATAACAATGAGAAAGCGTATTTAAAATTACATCGTCACATTTTTTTCTTTTATAAGCGCTGCATATTTATATTCTTCAAGATAAGACAAGGTACATAATAATTTATTTAATTTTCGCTTTTATAATTGCAGAGATTTTTATAAGCTAGGAAATTAATACTCTATTATATAAATATCACTTTTTGGTTGAAAAAATAATTTTTACTATTATTTATTCTTATACTAATTAGCAAGAGTAATTTTTATTTTAACACGTGCATGAACCTAGACTTTTTCATGACTATAAATGTTGGATTAAAAAATCGCACGTGATTTGAGAAACTTGTAAATTGATTAATCTCCTCTTCTTGTTGCTAAATTCATTATTATATATTTATATACTAAATACATATTAAAACAATAGTTTACTTACCTGTAAACTATCATCTACCTCCTCCACCTCCTCCTCCTCCTCCTCCTCCTCCTCCTCCTCAACTTTCTCCTCCTTTAATTCCGCTTTTATTGCACTTGGAGCTAACGTAGCTTTATATTCATCAGGATGAATTCTCATCAGATGTAGCTTTAATCCCGAAAAACTTCCTTGCGTCATTTTGACATGTTTTTTTCGACCAAAATACTCCTCACATAACAAACATTCTGCGTGTTGTTTTCCATGTATTGTTTCGCGTCTGAAATTTTTCAGGAGAACCTCGATTTTGTCCACATTTGCACTCACTTCTTCTACAGAATTTTGCCCATAAGCATACATTTTCTTCGTTTGAGAGATTTTTCTATATTTGCCTCTTAATTTTATATAAAACTTTAAAATAACAATGCGTCGAAGCACGTATAAATTAGTTATTATTATATTAAAAAAATAACATTTGGCGATTATAATATAAACAGACGTATGCAGCTACCAAAAATCAACTTAGAACTCACTACTTTAATATAACAAGTCGACACTTTAATCGATACACTGAACAACACTCTTCGAAATTGGACAATACAAGAATGGAAAAGCAATTTCCATCGTGCGACTTAAATCGTGCGATTCGTAAGACTTTAAGATTCTATATATTTATATAATTACATACACTAGCAGTATTACGTGTTTGTATACACAAATTTCTAACAAGATCAATATATTCGAAACAAGATTATGATAATACCAAAACAATGTCAATAAATTTTATCGTAAGAATTTACCGAGATCTAGACAACATCGATATAGTTAATATTTTTCAAGTTCAAGCCCTTATTTTTTTCTTAGTTAAATTAAAAAAAAGCATCGAAAATAAAAAACCACTAAAAATAATATATAAAAAAATCTTCATATAAACAATGAATTTTATCAATGAATACATGGATTTTGAAGGAATCAATTACAATTCCAACAATCAATTAAAATCCATATAACACCTCCTCTACGCGTGCGCAGCAATCCTCACTCCGAGATCTTTGTCACTCGAGAAGGACACGCCATCCCACGCGCGCGCGCGTTAGAGAAAAAAAAACGCCTCGAGGAAGAAAAATGAAGATACAGAGAGAGCAAGATGCGGCAGCCGGGACCTCCCGGTCCATCTCCCAGCGGCGGCTGCGCTCTTCCCGGTATCGTTCGATATTTATAATCGTAAAATCCCCTCCCGAGACGGCCGCGCGAGCAGCAGTGGCACAGAAGGCGATGCGCGTGCGCATTAAAAGGCTCGATTCTCGGATTAGCGGAAGCGTAAGCGTCTTAGATCTCCGGCGCGTCTTCCCTTCTCTTCTCTCTTTATTTGCTTTCAAGCGCGGGCGCTATGTGTCGCGCGCGCGAGGAGAAAGAGAGAAAGAAAGAGTTTTCAAGGTGATGACGAACTATTTATAAAGCCGATTCGATATGGATTTTTGCTTTTGTTGCTTTTAGTATATATGCGGTTATTTTTTTGGCGGCGGCGATCTCGGTGGTTTGAGTGATCGCGCGCAGCCCGGGTTGGATGTTGAGCTTGATGAATGGTGGCGGGGAATTTGTGTTTTATTTGGAGCTGCTGCTGGTAAAGATAATTACTTTTTTATGCAAATATTATGTTTGAAATTTCAAACGTCACCAAAATCGCTTGCCGATATTTAATCAACAAATTATTCTGTCTCTTTCGAGTATACAAAATCTTAATGCTTTTAGACATTACCCATTACACCTCATCCCTCCATCCCATAACTTTCCACAGCCTCTACCAAGTTTCTCGGACTTACACACGCGGCGTGTATAATACTGTACAGGGAAAACGAGCGGCACGTGTCGCCTCCTATAAGCTTACATCTTCTTTCTATCCACTTCACGCTTCTGCTGCGCTGCCACTCGATACCCTTTAACTCTCCGCTTTACACGAGCTTCTTATCTTTTTGGCTCTTTCGCATATCGACGAGAGGATAGCGCGGGCGCGTGACGACTGGGCGGGCGCCTATCCCCAAGTACGCAAATACGAATTCGCGAAATGGTAGGTTCCTACTACTGTTTCTCAAGGAGATTTATTGTAATGAGTGTATACGAAAATACGTGTTTTTGAACGAGATTATATGAGTTTTTTGTCTTAACCGTACATTTTTATTTAAAGTAGGAAGCATTTGAAGTAAGAAGCGGGCTTCTACGTATTGAAGGGGTAGGGAATTGTGCTGCAATCGTAAAATGTAAGAGCTTACACGCGAGCGCATGGAAATGTAACTAATTCGTAAGCGCGCATTTATTTCAATCCTTTGAAGTAAAGGAGAGCACTGTTACGATGTAATTTCACTTGAAACGTATATTTCTTTTCAGACCCTTTGCGCGCGCTAACCCCTTTGTGCATTTCTTCGGTACGTTCGTCCCGTTTTGTAGAATATCGAGTGCAGCCGAGAAAAAGTTTCTTTCATTCTTACGGCTCTAATTGCGTCCGAGCGAGTTGGTAACAATTAAAGCATATAATAATCAAAGCGTAACATATGTGTGACAAAATCACCGAACATTATTCTACAAATTTGAAAAAATACTCCTACACAAGCATTAAAACCCATTTAAAAATAATCACACGAGTGTTAGAAAACGATTCATCACAGAAAAACCGTCGCTGTTCGAAAAAAACATGCAAAAATCCAATGCTGGAATCAACCGCAGAAACCCAACGAAATTAAAAGCTCGCTGCTCCCTTCCGCATATATATATCGTCAACATCACCCCTCACCGTCTTTTGTGCACGCGCGAAACGCATAATTTTGCGGGTGCGCGCGCATTAATGGCAGAGGTGTGTGCGCGTTGTCGCACATCGCACGCACAGCCGAGCGTAAGTGCATTACAAGCTGGGCGTAACTCGTATATATATGCGTGCGCAAGGCGCGTGATTTTTTTTCCTCGAGACGTGATATTTTTCCTCTCTTTTCTCGTAGTGTTCTCGTTATAATGATACACTCGTTCGCTTAATTTAATTTGGTAGATCTGTGCGTACATATGTTTATGGATAGGTGGTGTGCTGTGTTTTCTGCGGTTTTCTCCTCAGGAGGTATGTGGGGTGTGGGGCGAGGGTAATTGGCGCAGGAAGCGATGAAAATTTATGAATGTCGGTTGTTGGGTGCGTGAGTGGTATAAGAATAAGAGAATTACTTGTTGAGCACTAGCTATTGTATACATTTTTCGTTAATTAGGACAATTTTTTATGAAATAAATAGAAAATTGTTTAAAATTAAGCTTTTCCGTATAGAAGACAGCAAATTAATTTTCAGGATAATGTCATATCCAAGGCAAAGCCCCTCCATTTCAAATGTCACCTGGAATAAATACGGGACCTCGAATGCCCACAATTACGGTGATCGTGTTTTTCTGCCTCCTTCTAAAAGCGCACGATATGTTTTATATACGCTACTCTCACAACAATTTGCCGCGCGGCGCGGATATAACACCGCGTCTAAATTTCTCGGACACGCATAGCGTACCCTTTCCGTGAACGATTTCGCCCGTCGAGTTAGCGTCTCTCTCTCTCTACTCGGCGAAATTATTATAATGACACACGTGTCGGCCGCTTAAAGACTCACTTTTCTCGCGCAATGAACATGCGAATTCCGACCCTTATAGGACCCTCAAAGCAATCGTACATATTATACATATATGTACGCTCGACCACCTGCTACGGTATGCGCTTTGAAATTGTTTCCCCTCTCAACGCGCGAGAGTTTGTCTTTTTCTCCGAGCTAATTGCGCGTACGTACAATTTCTTTCATTAGGCGACGGGCTTATATACAGCGAGGTAATTTACACGGGGAGTAAATAAGTTTGTCGGGTGTGTATGAATTTTGGACAGAGGGGTGTTGATTTAGTCAGCAGCTGTCCTATGCTCGCAGTTTCAAAGAAATTTTAATGCGCGAGCACCGAGAGCTGCGAGGTGTATTGTGCGTGCTCGAAATTCCCGAAATTGCGAAAAGAGCTGGCCTATGGCGTTCTTTATAGTGTATAGTGTTTAGAGAGATGTTTGGATGAAGGGAGAGAGAGAGAGCGTGAAATTATAACTTTCTTTCATATATATGCTACGTTTTGAATTGGAAAAGAACCGTGTCCGAACGTTTTAGGGGCACGTGTATATTAGTATAATTTTTCCTTTCCTCGTAAAATTCAATTTCCAATCGTCATATTTGAACGAATGATTGCCAAACAAAAATTGCAAATCTATATATACTTTCACAAAACATAATGATCAGAGCTACTCTACATTCCAAAAATACAATAATTTCTCTTCACACATGATACAATACATATCTACACATAACCATATACGAACAATTTCCACCAAGTAGAACAACGATCAACAAATTCCTCGGCCAATAATTTATCCTCATCTCCATTCGCACACATACACACATATATATATCTAAATATACCCATCTCTTTCTCAGCACACGAGGAAACAGTTCAAGAACCACCAGAGCAGCTATCCAGCTCGAAAAAAAATGAAACGCCGCAGCTCGAAACGAAAAAAAAAGAGGCGCGCACTACCGCCCAGCATAAATTGCGCGCACGAAGCGCGCATCACGCGAGAGCGAGAGAGAAAATAATACGTACTCGCGTTCGTACCTGTTCCACATATATATAGATATAATATCGAGAGGGGCACTCCGTATAATGTAGGAACTGTATGTATGTATATAATACACGCGTTAATAAAGCTCCGCTCGCTTCGTGTGCTGCGAGCTCGGCAAACGTACAATTAGATGTAACTGTGGCAGCGCGTGTGAATGCGCCGCAGCGTAATCCTGTCAAGCGTTCGACTTTTATAGCCGTCAATTTTGCGTGTAATCCGGTACGCGATCGTGAGAGAGCGAGAGACATACACTGCGAAATGAATTATTTTAAAAGTCTCGCGAGGGGAGTTGGCTGTCTCTCATTTTTTCTTCTTCTTCTTCTTCGACTCTCGCGTCATTCGGAATGCTTTCGAAATGATACACTGCAGAGGTGCTTGATTTGCATTGAATGACAGGGATTTTTGCAAGCAGAATCGATAAAATATTAAACAAAAAGTATTTACTCATTAGAGGCAGTAACTGTATTATTGGTAGAAATGTACGATCATCATCGAGTTATTTAAAAACTGCAAGCGCACAGACTAAGAATAATACGGTACACGACTTCTTCTTCTTCGAGATAAAGAAACGACGATTCGCCCGAGATGGAAAAATGCTGCACGGGAGAACAACGCTGGCTTTCTCCGAGTGCATATACGTCGTTGAAGCGTGTGACGCTTGACGAATGAACCACGCGCGAGCGCGACGATTCTATACAGGGGATGTGTGTGTAAGCGCGTCGCTTTTCGTTTTCGACTGTCGCGATGAAATTAAGACGCGGAGCTTGACATACTTTTTCTCGGTATAACCAACTGTAAATCGTCGATCTCCTTTTTCTCGTGTAATATCTCGCTTGAACACGCGGGTTTATAAGAGCGTTCCCGAAATAAAGATAAATTAAAAGTTCTTTTTTTCTCAAGTTTTGTGAATGATTTGTTGGTGTTAAAGCCTCTCTCTGGGTATTTTTGAATTTTTTTATTATCTATTATATGATATACTTATTATTACTTTATAATATTAATTGAATAACATAACACTGCACACAAAGATAAACGCTTTACTAAATATTTCCACAACAATTTCATCACGATATCGCGGCAGTGTCTATAACAAATCGCACCCTCTCAATCGCCAACACGACGATCATCGCTTATACTATACACGTGCGCTCCGCCCCCCGGAACGACTCACTCACTCGACAAACTGCACGAATCCATCCTGCTCTACTATACAGACGCGAGCTCCAATTTTTGCTAATGCCCGTGTGATAAACCACTACGCTCACCGTCACCGTCGTCGTCGTCGTCGCGTACTAATCGCCGGCAGTTTATTTCTCCTCTCTCGAATAACTGATTACACGCGTATATGCCCACGCGCTTACCCGACTCATCATCAGCCAAGGCGAAATAGCCTCTCCTTCGTCTGCGAGCATTGAAAACCGCACGACGCGGAGGAACCGCAAACGAGAAGAAAACAAAAATCCAATTTTCGCCTCTCCCGCGCGTGCATAATTGATTTCCGAAATGAGGCTGCCCCTCGCACGCGCGCGCGCGAGTCTATTTATCTCGGTGGGGAGAGAGAGAGAGAGAGAGCTTGTTTCGCTTTCGTTTCTTGAGTGAGCGGAGAAAGAGCGAGGAACAGTGAGAGAGGAAGAACTAACGTCTTCTCTTGTGAGATGAAAATTGGGTTTGTCGTCGCGGTTGATGTGTAGTGAGATTGGAATTATATATATACTTGTCGTGGTGCGGCTTTGAAACATTTCTCTAATGAAAAGTGTGGTTACGTTTCAATTAACTTATATATGGATAAAATAAATTGAGATTGCTTGAACTTTCTACGTGCTTGTTTAAAATTTATTAATCAATGGAAATTTTTATTTTAAATATCATATTTTTATTATTGAAAAAAAAAAGAATTTGGATTTTCTTATCACTTTTCATGGTAAGTTATTCACAGCGTACCCAAAGAACTGCAACTTTCTGTAGCAAAAAAGACAGCTCCAATACCACAAAACACAGATACACGATACACCAAGATCACCTACCCATTCTCATCTCTACGCATCATCTCAAGCACAGAGCCCACAGACAAAAAGCGCAAACCCGGCAAGCTATATATGCATACAAGAAAAGGCGCATCCGCGAGAAGCCCTCGTTTGTCATTCAAAATGTATATATACACGATCGTAAAGGCGGATGCGGCGTCGGCTGCTCTCAACCGAGCCCGAAGGTTTATCATATATTTTAGATGTTTAAGGACGCCATTAAAGTAATTCGCCCGTCACGCGGCTCTCTCACTCTCGCATTTGTATGCAACGCGTTCGCTCGAGAGAGACAATAACGAGAGCAGCACGAGTGGAGAGAGGATTTCGCGGGACACCCGTCAATTATCCTTATTACGCGCTGGTCCTCGCCTGGTATTATGTACCTCGCCTATAATATGTGTGTGTGTATATACTGGAAAGGTTTTATGCGTCTGCCGCTGCAATTGGGTTACAGTGACGCTGCCCGTCTAGTTCGATGATGGTTGTAGGTTGTTAAGGCTGGATGATGATGGGAGTTGTAGGGGAGCTTGAACTTGGGCTAGAAACTTGGCTATATATAGCTTTCGTATCTGTTTGAACTGTTCGACGGGTTTAGAGATGTTGTACTATTTGAGTGAACTCATGATGCTACATTTAATATATGTACTTTTTTGAAATACCTACACATGTACATTAAAAATGATGGAAAATTCATTTTCTCGCCTACAAAAGAATATTTTTCCGAGGAAAAAGTTAAAATCCGTGTGTCCCCGACTTCTTTAAGCGCGTCGTGGATATTAAATCCGTATTTAAATTTCGTGCCACATACATGCGTAACATCGTAATTACATTCACATCCCGTATATACGTTTTAGAATAACTATATGTCCGATAAGCGCAATATTTATTAGAAAAAAAAAATGAACAGCCGCTGGATTCCGTATTCCTTTCATATTAAAATATCGAAAGGCAAAGCGCGCGAACAAAGCTATATACACGCGTCGATCCTTGTCGAGTATCACCTCATCAGAGCGTGAAATACATTTCATTCATATATACACACACGTGTACATACACGGGAAAGAGAATCTCTCTTACATTCGTATGTTTAGTAGTAGCCATATCGCCATTACTTACACGATCCTCCGCGCGGTACGCTTTCGAGACGCGAACTCTTTAAAATTCCAGCCGAGAGGCAAGAAGGTATGCGTGTATATGTACGGGAGGGAGAAGGGATTTGACCTTTTCATCTCTTTGACTGCAGAGGGGAATAAGAGACTGCATACTTACGCGTTACATCGAAGGAAAAATGTCAATGGAGAGGCTGCACGGCGTCACGGAAAATTTCGAAGCCGACAATGTGACGCGATCGGAGATAATTCCCCTCCGGTATTGTGAGCTAGTATTTTTTTGTCAGCCCGCCAAGAACGGCCAATACGTGCATAATAAGGACGCGTACTTTCCGCCTTTTCTTGAAATATATCGTCAGGTATTATTATTTTTTTTTTCGTTGGAGGCGTATGACGCTGGTACGATAGGTCACGTAGAGGATTCTCAAATCTATCATGACTCGTTGTGGGCAAGTGTATGTGTGTGTTCCGGCTCTGTTTTTGGAGAAATCTGTGTTTCAATGGAGGCGAGACGAAATATCTTGTGTATACGACGGTATTTGGGATGAATACAATTTACGCATAAAGATTCAATACATACTTATACACGATTCTGAAACTCTGTGGTATTTATGATTCAGTAGTGTACACCACCGTCAATTTACTAAAAAAGGGGAATATGTTATATCCCAAAAAGAACATATTTATTTCAATGACAAAAGAA
Source organism: Torymus auratus (assembly GCA_900474315.1). Classification (NCBI taxonomy): domain Eukaryota; kingdom Metazoa; phylum Arthropoda; class Insecta; order Hymenoptera; family Torymidae; genus Torymus; species Torymus auratus. The sequence goes on along the minus strand of UXGD01000593.1, from coordinate 42,679 downwards.
GGTGAGAAATTTCTATGATTCCCCCGGTGCAACGACCTCTTTATACAAAGTACAGTAATTTTCTTCTGTATACATTGTCATTAAATTCAATACATTAGAATATGAAATATTATTTGATTAAGTGTCCTACACGTGTGTGCATTCTAAATACACAAAACTACACCTTTTATCGCACCCTTTTCACTACATCACCGTACCAAAGCCGGGCAAGAACCCACACCTCTTTCAAATCAATATAAAAGCAAATAAAAAATCACAATCAAACATAGTCGACTGTCCCCAACCCACAAAAGGTCTCCATTTAATCCAGACCCTCAAACGTTGCCGCCGCCACGTTTGTCCATCACCCACGTACCAAATTCCCTCACGAATTATTGTCGCGACAGTGACAAAAATCCCAGCCGCGCTCTCATTACTCGTATATATAAAGCAGGGCGGCAGCAAGAGCAAACAAAGATATCAGATTGATCGTCGCCGTCGTCGCTTTTCTCTCCGTGCGCCTGTGTATATTACACAAAAGGGGATATATGTACATGCGATGCACACGGATGCGGTGAAAAGTCGCCGCGCGTGATTAACGCGCGGCGGCATTATGGTGAAACGAGAGCGGCGCGCGTTTTGTGGATGAGAGAAGGCGTCGACGGTGAATGGGATGGAAAGACACTTGCACCCACACGAGGCGTCGTCATTCATTGAAATTCAAATGCGATTTCTGGCTGGCGCAGGGCGCGAACGAGAAGAAGGATATGAGCGGTTATCTCTCCTGGGTTCCTTTTGTCGCGAGGATGCTGGTTTTTTTTATGTGATGTATAATATTGTTGTTTCATGCGGACTTTTAATGGAAATTTGTAGGCTAATTCATGTTTAATTTAATATAGTTGAATAAAAAAAGAGTCTGTTTAAGAATGTAATTAAAAACTATATACGCAAACTAAAAGAGTTACAAAGTACAGACGAATGATACTTGCGCGAATGTCAAAGCAACGCGCGCACTCTACACTTTTCCCCCAGCTCCTTCCTAATCCCGACACGCCCGATAAAGACAATAATCACGTTAATAAGGACAATAATGACAATAATTACCTCTGGGCAATAGCACGCGCGCACATAACCACACTCATATACCCAGCCGGACAATCAATTAAACAGCTCTCCGCTCGCTCGCGTTTACCTCGGCTCTCTCGGCCGCCAACTATCCATTACATCTAAACCACATCCAGACATATATATACACACAGACACATACACCACCCCGTTCATTACGAGCGGCTCGTGACGCTCGTTGCGCTCGTCTCGTCCACACACCGCAGAGAGTCCGCGCGCGTTCATTATAATTGCGACTCGTCGGCATAAGTCGCCCTCTTCTCTCACTCACTCTCGCATAATGCGACGACGACGCGCACGTCTCTTTTGGTATGCTAACCGGGGTCAAAATATATAACTCGCCTCCGCGCGCGTGTATAAGTGACAATGGAGATATACAGAGGGATTGAGACGTGACGCGGGGGTGTGATTTTTTGCATATTGCATGAATGCAGTGGTAATGATGGGGCGCGAAGGAGGGTGAGAGCTTTTGTTTTTGGAGAGGATATATGTACGATGTGTGGGAGGGATTTGATGTCGGGTTGTGGTAATTTATACTCTCGAGTTAGAGAGGTGCTGATGCGGGATCCTATTTTGGCAGCGTGCGCGCATTATGCGCGGCAGTCCTAATTTTCACAGCTGCACCCATGGTTATGAGGTGCAGTGGCCGGAAGGGCGGCCGCCACGAGTGGTATAATTTTTGGCGATTCGCTTTGTGTGGTTAAGATAATCAGGAGTTTGATGATTCGACGTATATTTTATTAATTTATAATAACGAATTATGGCTTGTTTATTAAAGATAGCGTTGTTCTATATACGATTGAATGGTTTTTCAACAATTATTGTTAAAATTTTGTTTGATATTAATTATCTACAAATTTTGGTTACGATTTGTAAATTTTAGAGATTCGTATAATCCTACGCCAATTATCAACTTGTTATACACTGAGAAAAAAAAGTTTGGTAAAAATTATTAATAATATTGTAAAAATCAGTATACTGTATGATAAATCCACCACAGACTGTAAAAACCCAAAAGATTACCATAATTTATAAGAAATTTTGCTAGAAATATAAGAAGAAAATTTTCTATAAGTATATTCTAAAATTTATTGTAAAGTATGGTAATTTTTTGGGTTTTACAGTCTGTAGTAGCTTTATCAGACAGTATAGCAATTCTTCCGAAACTTTTTTTCTCATCGTTCGGAAGGTATAAAAATGTTTGAACTCGATAAGGCAGAATAGCATTCGAAAAAATTTTAATTGAACTGATTTTGCAATATGCATCATGATGAAATAGTTTTTCCAATTCGGATTTCTTAAAACGATATAAAATTCCACACATACCATTTAACACATACAACAATCAAAAACCTCCACAACTCTTCAACAACCCAAGCAACACCGCTACATATACATGCATATATACAACTCTCCCTTCACTCCCGCACCGCGCGCATACCTGCATATACACACTCTCTCCCCTCACCTCACATGCATCCAAACACACATACACACATGTGATGGTAGGGAGCCCCGCGAGAAAGGCGGAGCGATTCCTCGCGGCGCCGACTCGCGCGCGCCGCGGGGAAGAAGCGCCGCGTATAGAGTAGGAGAGAGGCCGAGCGATGGCGTGCGCACGCGGAAATTGACCGCGCGCCACTCGCGATGCATTCACGCGATAAGGCGCCGTATGGGAGAGCGGCGATTATTGCGTATGCGAGAGAGAGGTGAGCGAGAGTCGTTCACCGGGAAGTACGGATGCGAGCGAGAGGAGGTATGGAAGGTGAGGTATAGGAGGAAGGTCGAGATGGAATGTCTTGCTCCGGAACAATAACGTCTTATATAGTTGTGATATGGTGGCGGGTTTAGCTTTAAAAGATATATGAGCAATTTTTTTAGTGGCAAAATATTCATCACGGAGTAAGACCTAATATTTTTACCAAACTTGTTGGCACTTTTTACTAAACTTTTTGTAAATTTTAGAAAAAGTGCCAAAAAGTACTGGATTACTTGCGACAGTTTGGTAAAAATTACCAACCTTTTAGTAATTTTTACGAATTTCTCTCTCTCCGTATACAATTGTAATATTGAAAAGTTTTGTACATCAATTTGGAATATTATATTTTCTTGCTACTCTGACGAAACAGCTTTATTTCTAATCACCTATTCTTTAACTACCACCAAATTATTACATTTTCATTACAAAGTAACGACCCCTGCCTATACACGAATTTTCGTAAACTCGCCAACACGATCACGCAGCTACTCCATAAAATCGTCCGACCTTTTATATCACCTCTTAAATACAAAATAGCGGCATAAAAACATCAACGGCGTAACACCATCACCACTCCACACGCAGGAGAGAAAAATTACACAACCGCATCGCGGCAGCCCAATAACAAGATAACAACCTCGATAAGAGCGCTCGCGCTCTCAAAACGCATCTCCTCTCTTTCACACCGAGCTATAAACTCCCTCCATAAAGCAAAAACTCTCCTTCTCGCATATATATAAAATCATCAGCTCGCGGGGTCTCTTTATCCCCAAGCACCCGGCTAACGATCGACCTAACACAATAAAGAAAGACTGGTGGTGGTAGTAGTAGCTCTCTCTCTCTCTCTCTACCGAGCGCTTGCCCGCGTAAATCCATCCTGAACGAGGTGATGGAAGCGCCGCGCGGCAGCTACACGCGCGAAAAATTCGCGTAGCGAGTTTTATTACCCCGTGCGTGCGTATAGGTATACTTTCGCTCTGTCTCGCTCCGAGAGGCGCAACGCAGTGCGCGCAGAGTGGGCTGCTTTTATATCTTTCCCCGGTTCCAGCTGTTTGAGGTTAGTCGAGTTCGCTGGTTTTTGGAATTTCAGTTTTCTTTTTTATTATTGATTGATGTAGGAATTTAAGGATTACGTGGGTCTTAGCATTATAATTATTGAGTTTCCATTTTATTAAAGTGGTTGGGAAACGTTGAAATGACTTTGAATAATGCAATTTTAATGGTATATGCTAGTCAAGTAGTTTTCTGATTCTTTAATAAAAAAGGCAGACAAGAGTAGTATTTAGCATTTGACGCATAGCGATGTCGAGCATAATATATATAATAAACATATTTGATTTATACTAATAAAAGGTTTTCAACTGTAAATACTCTATTTAAAAAGTTATTTTAAAATTAGATTATTTTGTTTTGCTTTCTAAAATTGATTGGCAAACATAAATCAATCTTTAAATTTACCAAATGTTAAATCGAGTTGACCCCACGACACAAAGAATGATCTTTAAATTCATTAAAATCTCACTCTAATTTTCTATTTATGATACTTTTTATCTCTGGTAATGTTAACCATAAGTTAGCTATTTTTCAGTTAACTTTACGGTTAAAAACAAACATTGCTTGTATTTCATAATTATGTACCAATCCAAAATAAATTATGACAGTTGTTGAAAGACAATTATGAAAGATGCATAATAAAATATGCATTTTAAATAATAGTAGGACTTTTAAAATTCCTTTCATCTAATTAACACGTTAGCTATAAAATATGCACAATTTTCTACCAGGAATATACCAACCAAATAATAACACCCCTTGCCAACAAAAATCCTCTTAAAACTTCATCTAAAAATATTCTCACAACTTCTTCAACCTTCTCATCAACACTCCAGCCGCGGACAATTCCCTCGCAAATTTCGCATTCGCCATTTTGTCGAGTCCACGCGCCGGAGGACACTACACTTTGCGCTTGCGCATCCTGCGAGCGATCGTCACCACGTATAGCAGCGGTGTAATGACCGCTAATTTGACGCGCGTCGTCTCCCGCGCAAAGTGTGCGGCCGCGTATTGGCTCGTTGGCCGCCCTGACGATGGCCGCACTGTGGCCACTTAGCACGCGCGGGAGAGAAAGAGATGACGAAGATACGAGATAACGCGGAGATGAGCGCCGTCGAGGTGCTGATGCCGGATGGCAACAGGTGTACGTAGAAATAGGAGAATGGTTTGTTATCATGTTGCGAGAAGTAGCTGTTTTTTGGATTTTGTGGAATAATATAATGGGTTTGGAAAAAGTTTTTAAAAGTAAAAAGTAATCCTGGTACGAAATTAACCATATTTTATTGCTAATCATAATGCAAAAATAATATAATCCATCTATAAAAGTCTTACATTTTATTTAAAATGACAATTTTTATGAACTGTGTAAATGCTATAATTTATTTCGGATTGGTACACAATTATGATATACAAGCATGCAATGTTCATTTTTAACCGCAAAGGTAACTGAAAAATAGCTAGCTTGTGGTTAACATTTCTACCAAGGTTATAAGTTTATAAATTTCATGAAAAACCTAAAAATATTAAAGTTTTCAAAACGTCAAGAAGAATTCTCTGCATATTTCAATAAAAAAAATCTTTCACAAAACAATACAAAAAAAATATATATATTCACCCTACACCTCACAGCCACTCTGAAAAAAAAAATAAAATCCATCCGGCAGCAACAGCAGCAGCAGACTCTATAATCCGCAAAAATACGAAAACCCTCATCACCTCGCTATCCGCACCATCCTCGCGCACTTCATAAACCGCAGCTTTATATACGCACGTAGGTCTATACCCCGGCATTCTTCTCTCACTCGCCATCTTTAACACCTCTCTCACTCTCTCGCATCTCATCACGCGCTCTCCCCTTTGTTTCTCTCTCTCTCTTCTTCAGCACCTTCACCGGCTTGCGCATCCGCGGTAACAGCCCTCCTCGGCCGATATAAAACGCGCCATATCGCGCGGCTTTTACGGGTGATCGAGAGAAGAGAGCGGCAGCCGAGGGCCTCGTTACGCGCCCGCGCGAACGAACGAGCTGCCAAGGACGAGCTCAGAGAGAGGTGTAGAAGCGTTAAGGTAGTGCCCGAGCAAATATTTATCCTTTTTTAATAACGCCATTACCAGGGCAGTTTGGCCGAGGGTGCGAGGCCTTGGCTTTTCGGAGGATGTACACGTGTTGTGTGTGTTTGGAATTGTTCCGAGAGGTGTGATCGATTTGGAGAGCTTGCAGGGTTGATAATATTTGTTATTCGGCATTGAGTTGAGAAACGGTTTGTTTAAAGATTGTAGTTTTTAGTGCCACCTCGTATAGATGAGAGATAAAATGTTGTTTTCAAATGGAAAACTATAGAATTTTTCAATGAAAATTACGATAAACCGCGCGCGCGAAATCACCACGGAAATCAATAAACTTTAATAGTCAACATAACATAAGCGTCTTTATTTCGAGAGGAAACGCGCACGCGAGCAAAAAGAAAAAACGAGTGTCGTGGGGACATTAAAAGCGCAAGATTAGCTTCGCGTACCGCACACACACGACACAGCATATGAATACCGCTATCATCTCTCCCGTAATGAAATGAAAATCAATTTGCCGCGTGCATGCAGCTTGCGCGATAAACGAAAAACCGCTTGCTTTGCACAAGTATTCATTTATTTTTCATAACCGCGAGCGCGTAAAAATGTGCATCGGTGTCGCGCGTTCGCGTCGCGTTTATATGCGCGCGTTTGTGGGTACGGTCATACATAGGAGTGGCTTGATATAGTCGACGAGCATTGTTTCATTTTTATGTTTAATGACAAAGTGTGAGAATGGGTTTTCTGTTTTTTTACCGAAGTGATTTGTGTGTCAGGTTAGAAAGTCGATTTGTAGAAATGAGCGGAGAAATTGGAAACGAATGGAGTGACGCGTAACATGGAAGTGTCGCTTCTATGTATGTTATCGCTGATAAGTGGCGGACTTCTTTTGAAAGGCTTGTGTTCGGCGTTCAAATGGCTGCTGTTTGTAATACAAAAATTACAAATGAAAACAAAGTATATATAGATAAACAGTAGAAAGTTCTGGTTGTATATCGTTATCACTGACTTGTCAAATGCTTACAAAAAGTAATTATATTCGCATGGAGTAAAAAATTACGTGATTCTTTTCCCAACAAACTTCACTCCGAAAAATATCATTTATTCATGTATATAATAGTAACGTACAAATTCGCCGACACTTCCGCCGTTAACCGACAACAAACCGCTCGCTTAAACCCGTAAGCAAACGCTCATAATACCCATCACCCACGCTGTGCACAATGCGAACCTTATATAACTGCTTACGCGCGAAGAAAAGAAAGAAAAAAATCTTCCGGCGAACCATCGCGCTCCCATTATCCTGGCATTTAGCGCGCAACTTTCGACACCTGCGCCTGCGCTTTTCGCGCGATTTCCCAGAGCTCGCCGCGGCTTATCAGCGCGCTTTCATCGCGCGAATCTTCATTTTTTTTCTCTCTCTTTTTTGCGAGTACGGACACGGAACACAATGGGCTGCCGTTGCTGCTCGGCTTATCGCTGTCGGCGGATCTTTACGACATGATCGCGGAATCCGCAAAATTGCGTCGGTTGTGCAGCTGTCTGTGCTGGGCGCAGACGCTGGGAGCGAAGAAGAGAAAGAGAGGATTTCACTGGCGCGATATCATTGTGGGGTTCGGCAGGTTGTCGAAGCCTGAGATATTTGAGAAGGTGAAGTGTGCTGTTCAAGTTTGGTGCTGATATAGAGGGTTCTATACTTGTTTGTTTATGAATGTATTTTGAGGTTTGTAGCGTAAAGCTTAAGATTTATACTTTGCAATGAGAGTACAATTTGGACAGTTATTTTATCACTCTTAATTTTTTGAAGAATTATTATACTTTTATATGTATCACGAGTTCAACAGATTTTCTGAACTTAAAATAAATTTACTTTAAAAAAAACCAGCTAGCATTACGATCCACGAAAAAACCACACCTTTTTTCCCATATACACAACCGACAAATAAATTTTATTCGCGAGCCCGCAAATTATCCCGGGAGAAAATTTCACATAGCGAATTCACTAAACTCGCGCTCGTCCCTCGCGGCTGTTTTTCGCTTTTTCTCCGCATTCGAAATGTCCCTACACACACAGACTCTCTCTCGCTCGTGCATATATTCTTTGAAGCTCAGTCGGCGTCATTTACATAATCACAATGATAACCTCGCCAGCTCAACTTGCGGATGCAGCGGGCGAAGAAGCGCTTTCTCTCCGCGTATATGTATATATGCTCATTAAATTGCTTACGAGGAAAAGCGAATGCGCGCTTGCAATTCGAACGATGAGGTTGTATACATACAGTGTTGCTGCGGGATTTAATTTTATAATGGGGAAGGAATATTAAGTATTTCAAGAGTTTCACGAAGATTGAAAGATGAACGGTCGAAATTGGTTGCCGAGGTATTCACGTATATATAGGCAAATATATAATTGTAACAAAGATGATGTATATGTTCTCAATGTCTTTTTGAAAAAGTTAAGACTAATTGATATCGACCAGTGAGTTTGAACTAAATGCTAATTCATTACAAACAGCATATAATCCCAATGGGAATATGGCCATCACTCGTCGAGACGAGACGAAACCATTACATATCCCCCTCTCCCGCGTCCACACACACCCAGTGATACTAATTCACGAATACGTCGTCTCGTAAAAAAGTCCGAGTAGCACATCGCATTCTCGCGAGCGCCGCTGCGACGTAAAAACTCGCCCTCTCCTCAAGACGCGCAGGGAGAGAGAGAGCTTGTATATATATACATGTACAAAGTAAGGCACAAAACACACTCTCACACGAATCGTCGAACCCGAGCAAGGCCTCTCTCTCTCTCGGTGCAAACGGCCCTGTACGTACACATAGCCCCACACACACATACACGTACGTGCCGTATATCGGGAGCGAAATAGCCGGCAATTTGCAGGTTTACGAGTTATTTCACAATGGCTGCAAAGTATATAGCGCGCGGCATTACGGCGAGAGCGAGAGAGAGAGAGAGAGCGCCGATCTCTGCCAGGGGAAGAGAGATAGGATGTGCGCGTTGTGCTCGCGCAAGTTCGCCTAGGGAAAGAGAGAACTATATATACCACTCACGTGTGTGTGTGTGTGTGTGTGTGTGTGTAGGTAGGTACGTAATTCGCCGAGGCGCGAGCGCGCGCCGTATACATAAAATATATATCTCGCTCAATTTCATTCTTTTCTCTTTCCGTTCCTTTTCGTGCGAGCGATCTTTTCCTACTAGGCATGTATGTATGTGTGTGTGTGCTCTGTTTTAAAGGATTGCAAGGAGAATACGTTAGCTCTAGGACTGTTTAAATTTATCGTCGCTGATTGTTGCTAAACCTTTTGTTTTTTCTTTTTTTTTAAGAGCTCGCGCGCGCGCGGCACTTTTACGAGGGCGTAGTGTATAGTGGCACGCGTCGAGAAAAACGCTCTGTCGTAATATAATGCATCGGAGTTTTTGTGTACAATAGATGCGGAAAAATTGATTTCGCGTTTCATTATCCAGGATGATGGTTTGTAGGTAACATCTCGTAAACGAGCTGTTAAGTAGGTGTACACGTGTAACCGAGGCAATTGAATTTAAACTAAAATATATCGCTTAGTCTATAATCACTTAATTATACTACAGTGCGTAGACGTGATTTCCAAATTGAGCAATTTTCGGATGACGAGTATATTTTTCAAAATTCGCAAAGTCGCCTTGTATATGTAACCTTATACCTTCTCTCGAATTTTCTCCCTCCACCGCTTGATAATTGCTAGATAAAAGTCGAAAAACATAAGAGCGAGGCAGCCTGTGCAGTCGTAAAAACACAACGACTCATCATCCCACTTGTGCGAATCGCAAGAATCGATTCCATACGGATGATTGCGAGCGCTACGCGCTAGACGAGGTGGGAACGACGGGACGAGGGAGAGGGAGAAAGGGCATAAATAGAGGGAGAGAGAGCCCAGTACCCTATTTCAAGACAATAACCAACTGGCCGTAAAGCTGTCGGACGCGGCTCTCATCTTCGCGTTAGCGCGGCGTCTAGACGAGTGCGAGAGGGGCGCGAGGATCGAAAACGACGCAAGGACATACGAGTGTGCGGAGTCGCGGCGGCATTTTTGTAGCTGTGCAAAGACTGTGGGATTGTTTTCTATATAGGTTTGTAAGGTTTTACAAAGTGAGTGTATTGAAGGGTTAAGATTATAGAAATCAATTTAAAGGATTAAATTGGAGCGTTCGAGCGATGTTAAACTTATGCATATTTCTAACTTGATAAAATAATGTTATATTGAAACAATGATTTGGAAAAATGATGATACATACTTTTTCAGGTTTTGTTTTCCACACAAAAAAAAAACAAACGAACTTATCCCATAAAAGCTCACAACATATTTTAATTATTCGGAGTAACACAAGCCGGTATAACACGCCGACGGCTACATCTTGTTCAATCCTGAAAAGAAACCAACATACATACCTACGCACACGCGCGCGCGAGACACACAAGCCCGGCTAAAAGCAGGCTATAATCAAGCGAATTAAAAAAAGCCTCTACGCGCGTCGGCTTAATTACTTTCGAGCCATATGCAGTATACGGCGCTTTAAGATCATAAACGTGACGGTTGATGCTAAAACCCATACGCAGGAAGAAGAAGAATGCCGCGGCGAGCGAGCGCTAGAGAGAGACAGCGTCGAATTGGATCATCGTAAACGAGCGATGGGGGAGAGAGGGTGCGCGCAAAAACGAGAATAAGAAAGGAGAGAGAACGCGGAGTAAGATTAAAGACCCTGTAAGTACGCCCCCACCGGAATGATGGATGCGATATATCTGCAGTGCGCGAGAAGAGGAGAAGGAAAGAACAGAGCTATACACGCGCGTACGTTGTGCCTCTCTTCTCCCCATCCGCGAGAAAGAGTAGGTGGAGCTTTCCATTTTTATTCGGCCTCTCTTTTTCCTCGAGTGTATATGAGCTGAACAACGAAGCACGGCTGCGCGTGAGAGAAGGAGCCGCGAATCTTCCGAATGCGATAAACGGCCGCGAGGTTTTATTGACCCTCTCGGCTAACATAGGATATAGGGAAGATTTATACTTTCCTATATAGCTGCTCGTTCTCCGCGCGGGAATGCAGGCAAAAATTTCGGTATATAAGAGCTGCTGTCGTTCCGGGGCGAGGAAAATTATTTTTGCGCCCGTTTATGATTTAGCCGCGGCGTTTAGTGCCTCTGTTATATGCCCATACTTCAGCTCTTTTCTTAACTATCGAGAAATACATATATATAACGGGGTAAATATATTATATCTCCAAAAAAGTTATTTTTTACTTTAATATGTAAATCATTCCGTACGTATATATGTACACAAAGTGAAACCCGAACAACACACCCTTCTTTTCATCTCTCGTACGCCGCGTGCTTCGAATCCCTGAACCGACTCTGTGCGTATATTACACAGTCGCCGTCGTCGTGTCATTACCGATTCTCGCTTTATGCTTCCTGACAGTTCCGCGAATAGTTGGAATCATCGGCTATTATATACGCGAAACTTTTGCGGTCGAAAAAAGAGTGCGCGTGAGCGTATATATATATTTAATATGCGCCGTGGCGAAGGAAGCGGAATTTTTTGGCGGAGGATCGGGGACGGAGTTTAGACGCGGATATTGCGGTACCGAGAATTTCGGGCATTGTGTGATGTGTACGTTTTGGGAGAAATTGAAGGTTTTCGAATGGTAATGGCGGGTTATGTATATTTGCATAGAAATTTAGTAAGAAAAGTAGTAACCGTTAATGTTCAAAAAAGCCTAAAGAATATATAAAGAATACTTTAAATGCGCACGTTGCAAATAGACGGTCTCGCAAAAAAGTTCGATATGCTTCCAAAAAAAGCGTATAATAATGATTCAGAAGGAGTCACACGGAACTATCATATACACAGCCAATTAATCTACGATGTACGCTATATACCGCGGTACTATGCTATACGCCATCCCTTGCCATCATCCGCGAACAATCTAAATGTTAATCCGAAACCACACCTTCCGAGCGCATGCGCAAAAACTCGGCCCGTCGCCTCGCGACCCGAGGAAAAACGCTAACGAGGCCGCGGGGCGTGCGATTCCTCTCGATATAATTATCTCGCGTCGCGGGCGTAAAGTTGCAATTAGTCCTCCGACGTCCTTGCGTGCATTAATTGAGGGTCTAGCAGTATTATGTACCTATATGAATATGGAGGGTGTCGGTTGTATAATTTCGCGTGAAATTTCGTGGGGTAAAAGGGAGGCTTTTGCAGGGACACCTGTTTGGTCATTTTGTGGGGTTGATTTAAGATATTCTTATTGAACTAATAAATACTTATGTATATATAAATGATATAATGTTATGGTACAATAATCAATGCAATAATAACTATCTAAAGAGAAGACCAGAGCAAAAATCAAAACTTTGCAGCGAACATTCTATATGCATATAAATATATTTGAAAATACTATTTCTCTGATTTTTACTGTAGGACCAACTCTCCAACAATGTTTATTAGAGCATTTCAAATATCAGCAATACTCGTGTAAAAATCATATCTAATTAAACAGACACCCCATGTAATTCCAATTTTAATTTCTGCTCCGGTGATCTTTTATGCAGCCAAGACAGCCCCGGCAAAGACTTATCCGAGTTCAGTAAAATTTTCAACCGCACTGTACCATCGCTGATATTTTTAATCAAATATTCAAATAACCCTCCGCCGGGGCTATACACACTGGACGATCACAGAGAGCAATAGATGGATACACAGAGTACTTGCCTGACGCACCTGTTTGAACTGCTCCTCGAAGCTCCAGCTGGTCTGCTGTTGATGCTGCTGTTGTCCCTGACCACCGCTCTGATTACTAGCTTGTCCATGTCCTGTACCTCCTCCGCCTCCTCCGCCTCCACCAGCTCCAATCCCAGAATCCCTCAGACTCGTGATCTCCAGACCATTTTTGCCGCTGCTCTGTGAGGATTCACTGGTGTGAGAACTGGCGGAGCTACCGCCGTTGTTGTTGTTGTGGGTAGTGCTTGCGTTGTTGATGAAGTTGGAGTTGCCGACAGCACCGGATGAACTGTCGCGGTTAGGCTGACCCATGAGGGAGTTGCCGTGTGCATTGGGGTTGAGGAAATTCGGTGGCGGTGGGAACGAGAACGGCAGATTGAAGCCCCCGCTGGTGATCGCGGCCTGGAGCGCTTCAATGCCGGACTTGGTCCCCAGCAGCTCTGGGTCGTTCTGTTGGTTCAGATGCAAGGGTTTCACGTTAACGCACGGAGTTCAAAAGATAGGGGATAAAGTTTGTAGAAAAAATAATAATAAAATGCTTTTAGTAATAAAAGTAGATGACAAATGCGGAAAGAAATGCAGGTTTTAAATAAAATATTCCATAAATTTTTAGTCAAGACCAAAAACATGATTTTTAAAGATTTTAAGACCTAATTATGTAAAAATAAACATTGTAAAAATGGTTACAAATCAAAATTTTACCAAGTTCAAGTAATTTTTTAGTTTTATTTTTCGTTATTTAAAATGACAGCAAATAGTAGAATTTTAATAACAAACATACGGTTAACAAAAACTCTTTTGCTTATTCCTCAAAACTTTATAAGATGAACTTGGCAGCTATTACACTGAGCGCTTCACATTGTAATTTGAAAAGATTGACAAGAAAGAAAATGAAAGACTAACAAATGTTGTAGCAAGGTACCTCTAATTTGATCTTGGCCATAAAATGTGGATGCTGCTGAGACATGAGACTGTTTAGGTGTGCGAGTGGCGTTTGGGTCGGCGTGTTCTCGGCCGACGAGTGACTGGCGCCCTGAAGGGGCTGTTGTGGCAGTTCCTCGCCACTCTCCTCATCCTGGCGATCGGGATCGGACAGATCCTCTTCCTGATGTGACTGTAAGCAGAAGAAATTCGTTGCTTTAGATTTCAGAATAAATAAAATGTTTTGTTGTTGTGACTACGAATAGTAAATGGGGTTATCTTGTAGAGAAAAAATGGCACTGGCTTATCGTTCAAAGTGCTCAATAGTTCACAATAAAACTATAAAATGATTGTATTAAAAAATTCTGTTTCATCGAGGATTAAATTTTACAAAATGGTTCAAGCATCCAAAAAAACACGATGCAAATTCCCAATAATCACAGCTTCGCATCAATCATATTAAAAAAATAAAAACAAAACAACGTGACACGCATAAATAAATATTGCACTGCGCGCGCAATATAATCGCTTATCGTGAAAGTAACAACGGCTAACCCGATTTCCTTAATTGCGCCGCGCTTCAATATTCATACGCTCATTCCGCTTATCCGCGGAAATTCATAAAACGAGCCGTCCGTCTAGGGTAAAAAAAAAGCGACTCCCGCTCGCTGAATATTATATATATCCTCTTGCAGTGCACGACAAGCGCGATTGTAGGTCGCTCGATAGCCGATATCAATGCGCGCTAGCTGCGCATTAAACATTAATTAGGAAAATGGCGCGCTTTTATGCCCAGATAAGCGTGCGTGTGCAAAAGGTGGATTTTATGTGCGCTCGCGAGCACACCGGAAATTCTCGCGCGCGTACCAGGGTTCTCGGAAGAAGAGAAGCGCGCGATAAGTCGCACGCGCGTAAGTGCCGAGTTAATATGCCCGAGAAAGATTATTGCGATGAGGTAGTTGCGAGCGCAAGCGCGCATTGCGTTCGAGTGAGATTGTGCGAGCTGCGTGGAGAGGTAATTTTTCGCTGAGATAAAGAGATTCGCGGTCTCGTAATTTTTGGATTTAAATGCATGGAATGTTCTGATTTTATGTGGAGAAATCATCCCGTGTACAGCTCGTGTGAATGAGTTTGTGGGAAATTTATGAATTTTTTAGTGAAAAAGTGGGACTTTGTGTTTTCTAAAATTCACTACTGTGATTAATAAATTATGAAGAAATAGACAAAAATACTCAATCAATTGAGAGATTACCATTTTACTAATAATCATAAATTAGTGAGTCACATAAACTACAAAATCTACCTAATCATACATAAGATCTACGCACTTATCACTTAATAATCAAGAACCACCTTCCAAATCTCAACCCTACCAATCATCTCCAAACCAAACAAAACCCAACCACCTCCATAGAGCAACACAACTCCAACGAAATCCGTAAAGCCACGTCTCTCCGAAACCCCCGAGACCGTTCATCAAATTAATCCTCTGCTACGGCGGTCGTCCCGAAACATGGCTGTCACAATAAGTCAGAGAGTGCCGCGTATGCGTCTCGGGGAAAAATTATACGAGAGCTGCCTGCGCGCGCGCCGACATGTGGCAAGCCCTCGGATGAGAGAGAGCACGTGCGAAAATATTGACCCTTCCCACCCGGATGGAGATGCCAGTACACGGAAAATTCAAGTCGGAGTTTTGATTTCTGACTCGGGCGGTTGTCTTCTTGGGTCTGAGTTGAAGAGAGTTTGCGCGGAGGATTGTGGGGCCTGTCTGGATGAGGATGATGATGGAATAATATTGATATGGAAAATTGTTGGAATGGATTGACGGATTATGAGATTTCGCGTGGAACCAGAGTAACGGAGTAAACTACATCTACATTAGTGCGTAAATTGTCGTAGATATCCACGAGACCATGAAATTGCTATGAAATAAAATTATATTGTAAATTATTATTAAGAAATACACTTCTCAAAAAAAAATCTACATTTACAACTAAATCTCAGGACAACCTCAGCACACAATGCGACTTCTCACTTTATACCAACCGACAACTGCTCTAGAACCCGCGTGAAAAACAAAAGGTCATCGCATCATCATCTTCCTCTCTCTCACTCAGTCTGTCGCTTCCCCGCTCTACTTGTCATTCACGGCGATCTCGGCTGGCGCCTCGTTTCCTCGATCCTAGCGCCGACACCTACACCCTCGGAACAATAGGAGCCCGGATGTTGCCACCCGTCTCGGCCCATAATTATTCTAATGAGACGAGTGAGCGAGAGAGGAATAAGCGCGTCTGCGGTTCGAAGAAGCCGAGGTTCCACAGCACGGGATTGAATCGAAGAGAGGATCCGCCGCGCGGAAAAAAAGGAACAGGAACAAAAAGGTTGTCGCCAGGTTTTCAGTGCGAAAATGAGCCGGGGGTCGCTGAGGTCAGTGGCTTCTGGAACGGTAGAGGTATTGTGTTTTTCGAATTTTTTTTGTTGAAGAGTGTCTAATTAGCTATGATTGTTGTCAAATTATTAGCAAACTTATTAAAAACAATATTACTTATAGGATGAAAGTTAAGTTAAATTCGTTTTGAAATAACATTGTATAGTTTTTCAGATAAGATTATAGTGTTTTCCCAACACATTTCCTATCAATACTCGATGTTTCAACCTAGTTTATAGAGAATGATAAAGGAAATTCGATCTGATCCACAATTATTTTTCATTACAACTTAAACGAGTTGTATCAATAATCGAGAGTTGCACACCTTTATTGCATATTACGAACGAATCCTACATCAAAACTTGGATCTTACGCACATCCTTTACATCACCAACCTCTCATGCATAATTCACGTATACATGTCAATGGCAATAAAGGCGGGGATCGACACAACACCCAAAATCAAACCCAAACACACACACATCATATACCCCTAATAAGCGACTATATACACATGGAACCGCACCAAATCGTGTGGGGAAAAAAGACGTCGAGTCATCGGACTTTGGGGGGAAAAGGTGGCACACGCGCCAGCCACCCCGGGGCGAACAGGTAAGAGTGCGCTCTGTCACCCCAAACAAGTGGGCGCGGTTCCCTGGATCCTCCCCTCTTATGTGATCACGTGTGTTTGTATATATACGCGTGTGTGGTTTCTCGGTTAGGTGGAGGAGTTCGAAACGATTGGGGGAAAGAGATGTGAGGTAAGATATAAGTGGTCGCATCGTTGAATCAATCTCTCGATGAAAAATTGCTTATTAATTCAGTGGTGTGGGAGGTTATAGGTAGGAGGATGATTTGATTATTTTTTTTAGACAGAGCCGTGATTGTGACCTTATAAAGGAAGAATAGTTTAAGGTTAAGCGTTATGACTGTATAGTTGATGAATTAATTTATCCTATTAAATATGAATGTGATCTATACATCCTAAACATTCTTGACAACTTAACAATAATTGTTCGCAAATAGTTTTGCCTCTCGGAATAATCACCCAATTAATAACCGATCCCAATAACCTCGATAACAATAATCTCGAGCATCATCTCTTCTGCTATTGACTAATCGCCGGTAGATTACGAAATGTTGTGACACCCATTATTCAACATCATCGGTCCCTCGCACGACAAGCTTCAAAAACCCATGGCGACCCAAAAGAGGCAAAATAGACCGACCGACCGATCGATCGATCCCTTATACACATCCCCCAGCGTTCGTCAGGAAAAATGACACGTGACGCTCGTTTGTCTTGTATTGTAACATACACACACGCATCCATCGATTCCGGCGAATCGGATCCGATCGCGCGCCCATTGTGTCCCCCCCGGACGTTTCAATCCGTCGAGATCGGCGTGGGTGTTCGGGCGGAATATACATATATATATCCGATGAATCGACGTAGCGAGTCTCGTCTCATCCGTGCAGCACTGTTTCATCGACGTGTGTATATTCAATGTTTTCTTTTTCTTTTTTTCCTCAACGATGCCCAAGTATGGGAAATTATAATAATCCGGAGGGGGCGCGCGATGCTTGTATATAGCCCGCGCGTTGGTTTGGTAATCTGATAATGCTAATCGCGCTTTGATTTTGGTCGAGTGACTCGGGAGAATGGATGATTTAATGTGTATATGATTTTATAATCGACGCTGCACGCGTATATTATAATAATGTATTCACGCATTTCTCATTCAGCTTCGATTGTTATTTACTTATAGAAATCAATGCCTAATGCTTCATTAATACTCTCTGTCTCCTGAACATTAACAACTTTCGCTAAAAAAATCGATTCAATAACAAACCAGGACGCCCGATTAACCGGAAAAAGTCACTATCGCCATTCGTCATCATTAACCACTCGAGATCTCATTGGCAATCAATCGGCACGAGTTCGCCATTCGATTTTCACAAACGCGAACGCCCCGCCGCGCGACTCGTAAAACCGGTTTTTCATGAAGACGTCTTAACGAGATTTGATGTATTAGTCACGACAATCCGGCTAAATTTATACCGGTAGCGAGCTAGTGCCTCTCCCTCTCTCTTTCTCTCTCTCTCTCTCCCTCGCTGGCGAGGCGAGATTTACAGCCGGCGTTATTCCAGCATTTTTATTGTTTTATATACTTTGTAGTTTTCACGACGCCGTTTCGCTGCTGGTGCTGCTGTGTTGCTGCCCCCCTCCTTCATAGGTAGCGAGTTTATCGCCGCGCAGCAGCGGCCGGTTTTCTTCGTCGTTGTTTTTCGAGCGGGAAAATTAGAGGTGGCGCGGCGATGGAGAACCCAGCAACGCCGAGTAAGAGGTTCTGATTATACGCTTTCAAATGAAGTATAGCGGAGAGGAGAGGGACCATGTCTTTGCATTGTTTTATTTTATTAACCTATGGGAGAGTGGATGTATTATGGTATTTAGAGGTTAAATCAGTTAGAATTTAAACGCGAAACGTATTTGTATGGGGGTTTCTAGAATTTTAAAGGCCTGATATGCAGAAGGGATGGGACTTCTGCAAGGTCATTACCATTTTATCCCTAGGCGTTTGCACGCTCTCTCTCTTGAGACAGCCGGAGAATTCTTGTTAAGAGTGCGTTTTCAATGTCGTAACGCCTCTTTTTCTCGACTTTACGGTAGCACATCAAAGCACCGGGTTCCTTCTCGTTCTCTCTCGTGTGCTAGCAGCTCTGAGGTTAAGAAACCCGCACGCGTGTGCGTAAATCATCGGCTAAACGGCCTCCTGAAAGATCTGTCTGGATTCTTCAGATTGACGCGAACCTTTTATATCCCTTCGCACAGGAATTCCTACGCGTACAACCCTAATCTCTCGCAATTTTAATCAACAAATATTATCACCAATTAAATATCCACAAGACAGTGCTATACTAATTGAATCATACCCAACGACCACCACCCACAATTCACCCATATTTCTTCTACATTCATCACTCTCGGGTCCCTCCTCTAGACCACGAATCAAACCTCCGCAGCGCTCGCGCACGCAACAGCGCCGTTCATCATTTACCCAAAAGCCGCGGTGGCTCTACAACACACTGGCGCGTGACGCGTTAATCGCCGACAATAGCCCCACGTGTGTATGTGTGTAAGAATGGGACGGATTCGCCTCACAAATCACCGCGCCGCCGCTGGCGCCTATACGCGCTACGCGTGACAAAGTGCCGAGAGGGAGCCCACCGCGCGCGCGGTCAGGGGTCTCCACTCTCTTTTCTTCACGTGTGTGTATGTGAGTGTAGATGTGTATAATGTACAACGCGAGTGTTCGTGTGCAGTGAGGTTTGGAGGATAATGAGAGTTGAATGGTGGGATTTCATGGGTGTCGGAGATATTGATGGTTTACCGTGGTGGGAATCGCGGTTAATTGGTCTATATGTGTGTGGTGAGCTCTGGGTTATTGTGAATTAAATTAAATATGATTTTGTGAGGGCTGCAATGGTGTAAGATGTGATTGATAGGTTGAAAATGTGTAGCAGTTATGAATTGTTAGTCGTCCTTTATGGTTATGGAGTTTAATCGCATAATTAATTGAATTTTGATATATATTTAAAGGATTAGAATGTATAATATTGGGTGGAATAAAAACAGAACGTTATATGATGCAATATTATTTGTGTATTTACTTCGGTGCTTTTGATACTTCCTGATAAGTATAAGGCCTCCGCAACGAATTGTTTTGCAATAATATGGTATATTTGTATACACAAATATAGAAAAATAAAAAACCATATATATATATTGTACGAAGCATTTATTTTCTTTTCCTCAAGAGTTAAAAACCACTAAAATTATGCAAATACACGTAAGCTCGTGCAATTCTCAAGATACTTTGGTTTTCGAAAGGCACCCAAAGAACGCCGATTTGCAAACGAAACTTTTGCTGCCTTATACGCATACGCACGTACGCCGCCATTGATTTCAGTTGCAATAAAATTTTCGTATAAATTAAATTACAAACGTAGAAACGAAATTTCGTCAAAGCTTTTTGCATCTCCTTAACATTTAATTATCATCTAATTTCAAAGGGGAAATACTCGTAAAATGCGCGTCCTGTTTCTAGAGTATTTACCTTGCAATTTCATTTCGACATTCGGTCTCGATCGCCGTACACATACACGCACGAATCCGGCTTATTTGCCACTACTGCGCTGTTTTATCCGTAAAAAGCGATATAGGCGCGCGCGCGCGTAATTTACTTAATAACCGTCACGCGTTTTCATTGTTCTAATCACGCGCTCCCCTTTGTTTCGCGTTACGAAACACACTATACCAATCCGACACATATTATACTCGTATACCCGCAATGACATTCTCTCTCCGTACACTTTTTTTGTCACATCTCCGACGAACGTTTCCCAATGCTACGAAATTTCAGATAGTTGCGTATATATTATTTATAACGCATGCAAATTGACGTAGACTCACACGCACGCGACAATAAATATTTATCACGTCGAAATGATAGGACTACGCGAGAACTTACGTAAGTTTTTATTCAAATGTGATGTGCGAACGCGCGAATATAACGAAAAATATGGAAAATAGGCGCGTAAGCCGAGCGACAGCCGGGAGATGAGTTATTGGCGGGGAAATCGATGCTTCTCGTTAGGCGCAGGTGTCCCAGTAGCTTTTTCTCAGTAGAGTATATTATGTGGCTGCGAGTGTGAGAATGAGATGGTTCGCCGAGAATTAGCATAATGTTACTTTTTTCTTTGCATGCGTGAAAGTGTACTGAAGTATTTCGCAAATGCGCCCCTTTGTGTGTTTTGTAAAGAGGATATGTACGTGATTTTTATGGTAATTATTCAGATGTTTAATACAAAGTTTAAATGTTCAATTTTTAAACAAGTTTGTACAATTTCGGTTGAATAATTAATAGTCATATTTGTTAAAAAACGTTAATACTTATTTATTAGCTTTTCAATTTAGATGTAAGTATATACTTATACTTCAGTTGGATATGAGGATGGATATGCCGATTAGAATGAAACGACAGTCGCTTGAATTATGCAAAAGCGCGATAAAATTTAGCATTGTACCTTGACGTTAACGATAAAAGAAAATATTCTTTTTCTAAGAGGCAAAGAAAGATATTAATATCGGTCGGAACGGAGCAAATGTCATGCGCGCGTGCAAATCAATATTATGCATTTTCCTACGGCTTCATAAGACATGTAATTGTATATACCGACTTCAATGAAGCCCGAGACAAGACTGTAAATATGTTACTAAACAATATACCGAGAGAGATTACCTAAGGCAACATCAATACACTTTTATGAACGTTGCGATATTCCCACTGCAGTGCAGTTCTGCATTATTTCGTAAGATTCTGAAAAACATCTCAATATACGTCAGCATATCGATTGTACGGCCAATTTTCCGAGTTGCGTTACACATCCTTTCAAGAGTGAAGAGTAGTTCACTTTGAAAATATCTCTTGAATATTAAATCTAGCCATCAATCATTATACATTCTACAGTAAGCAATTCTGCTGTTTCATTATTGTCCTACAAGAATAACTATAATTCTAGAAAAATTTTAAATAGAATCTAAATATGTTGTGTAACGCGCTTGAAATTTAAAATCATACCTTCAAAACAAATGAGTTTAGTCGTATTCTTTTACACAGACATTTCACGTTTATCCCCATTAAAAATTACGCGTAGACGTTTACGGAAAACCCAAACAACACTCTAAGTACTCCTGAAACTTTGGGCATATAAATTAACTCACCCTGAAACCCTTCCCCCCATCCGCGATGACAAGTCGCGCGCAACGAGAAAAGGCGGGAAGAAGCGCATCCGTAGCAGCGCGTGCTCGGGAGGAACGAGAAAACGAAACGACTGCGAGAGAGAGGGAGAAGTGGAAATATTTGGCCATCAGTGTCAAAACGTAGCACCGAGTAGGTCCATCTTCCTCTTCGACTTTTTTCCGCCTTGATTTCCAGAGAGAAGAGGGAGTCTGTCTGCGCGCGGGCATACGTAAATAGATGGGTTCTAGCGCGAACGCTAGCTGTCTGTTTATCTACTTATTACGCGAGCGCGAGCGTTGGTCTAAGATTTATTGCGACCCTTTTTGCTCTTTCACGGGGCAGAAGTACGTGGGTGTATGTAATGAGAAAATTGATTAATCGTAGATTCGCGCGGTCTTGTTTTTCGTTTGAATATGAGTTTCTAACTTTGATCTAGATTTATTTTAAGAGATTTTTCCGTTATTAAGGTTATTAATTAGAATGTTGCATCTTTGTACTTTATTATTATCGTCAAAGAAAATTTTAGAAATTTTTATGAACTATTAAAAAAACCATCATTTATACACGTTATAATAATATTATAAAAATTCATGTAACTCAATGAACAACTCCTTACACATCAGCAAAAACCTCCAAACGAGCCCACACCTTTATCTCTCGAGAACAAAACGCAAACACACCAAATGTCAATAGCCAATCAACCCAGCCCTCTTCTTTTGCCCTGCCAATTCATCGACGATCCCACCCACTTAATTCTGCGCGGATATTCTCTTCTTTCTCAGCCCTTCATCTCCACTCGCTGTCTCGCGTATATATACGTACTACGCTCGGATCGAGCCCCGTCGAATCCATCACCTTCGATCGATAGCGATCGATACATTTATCGAAGTGCCGATAGCCCGCGCATATACATTTATTCCGGGCGACGCGGAGGGGCAAAAATAGAGGATTCGCGACGAGTTCCGGACGCGTCTGTCTCTCCCCCCCGCAGAGTTCCCACGTATAGCAGCATATCGGCTAGAGATATAGGCGACCGGTCTATGCAGTGGTCGAGGTGAGGAGAGAATGGAGCGAGGAGGGAGACAATGGAGAACACGGATCTGGGGTTGAGATGTCGAGGGTCGGGTTGTCTGATCTAATGGGATATCTGGGAAGTCTCGATAGTCGTGGCTCTTTATTATTGAGATGTGTTAGTGGGTATTGGGTAATGTTAGTGTATTTTGGAACTTCATACCTTTCCAAGTCAATGTGAATTATATGATAATGTTCAGATTCGATACAAAGGGAGACGCATTATTAATGAAGAATGTCAAACGGATGAATCACATTATGAATAATTAATACAATATCTATAACGTATATCTAAAGTAGCTAATCAGATGAACATAATCTTTGATTGAATAAATATTAAATACCAAGATAATACTATACATGACAAAGCTAATCAAGCTCACTTGAAAAATCTCTGATCGCGGGATTAAATTTGATTAAATCAGATACCCAGAACAGCACACGCGACCCAAAGATACTTTAAAATCAATACGTCCTCTCGATCCAATATTTCATCGAATAATTGCACGTGCAGGCTGTAACGACATTACGGTTCTTATTATTACGTTACGCAGCGTATGCACCGAAAGAAACACTCGGCTCGGGCATATCGTTTAGGCACAAGCTCACTCGCGCTGGTTCGCTCGCGATCGATTTAGATGAAACGAAGATTAGCAGCACACGAGTATATATATCGGCCGAGCGACGATCCCATTTAACGGTATATACGCGCCTCGCGCGCCCGCTGATTTATGCGCGGGACTCCCGCGACTTGGCAGATATAAATTCATTATACGCTCGTCTCCCCCCTCCCATCTCCCTCTCTCTCTCTCTGCTCGATATTATCTGCGCGCGTTTTTAGCGCGAATCGGATACAGCACGCCGCCGGGGGTAGAGAGTTGCACCGTGCAGAAAACGCGTTGGCGAGATCGTTTTTCATGGACGTGAGAGAGAGAGAGAGAAGAAGAAAAAGAAGGGTGGGGTAGAATCGCTCTCGGTGATTGAAATGTCATTTGTTTCGCTGAAATCGGCATTAGTTTTGACCGCGAGAGGTTGGAGTTAAAGAGCAGTATGCGGATTAGATCTTCGAGAATATGATGTGGTATGATGGCGTAGGGAATCGATGGCTGTTGCTCTGAGGGTCTGGATTGGTTTACAAGATTTTATAATAGGTATGAACGAAATTGCTAATGGTGACTGACTTTGGCTTTGTATGTTAATGAGGCGAATTCTAGTAAATTTCTAGAGAATATCATCTATATAAGGAATGTTATTGTTTTAGACCGTATGCAACCGTATTCTATGAAAAATATAAAGATTATATCATTTGAAGATTCAAAGATGCTTGTGCCGAAATTTTATGGTTTTTATATTAAACCTAGTGTATTTGTATATTAAATTACCTTCATTTACATTATTCTTAAAATTCAGTAAATTTGTAACTTAAAAGTTTTTTAAATTTAAGAACATTTTTATGTATGAAACTTAATGTACTTTTACATTATTCTAGTTACAAAGTTATAATATTTCAGTTAAATATACCTAACTTTCATTTAGATTATATGTAAATTTTAATTGCATATTATATTAAACTTAATATATTTCTGCGTATCAAATTATTTTTAGTTACGTTGTTTTTAAATTTCACTTGGATTCTTAATCTTCATTTCGATTACTTTTAAACATCATTTGCAGACGTAACTTAAATGTTTATTATAATTTTACTAAAAACTGGCATTTACTTTTATATTGGTATTAAACTTAATGTATTTGTTCATTAAATTATATTCCATTATTCTTCAAATTCAGTAAAATTTGTAACTTGAAAATTTCTTAAATTTAAGGACATTTAAAAAGGCGTGAAACCGAAATATCAAGGGGTGTGAGATCCTTGGAAAAAGGAAGCTACAGTGGCGTGGGACAGTGACTAAGTCAATTATTTCAAAAACTTACTACTTTACGTCTGCGTACCTTTCTCTTCTACGTGGACCTCTAATTTTTTAAACAATTGACTCTCTTATTGACACACATATGCGTAACTCTAATACGATCAAGGATTTCAAGACAAGACAATAATACTTTTCATATCGACTGAAAAGACCAAGACAAGAGAGAAATTTTTAAGAATTTCCAAGAGCCAGACAATAATTACAGAAAAATTGTATTGTCTCGCTCTCGTTCAGCCCTACGTCGACCATCCCTCTCCTCCTCGTCTCCCTACATTAACGATGCATCTCCCATATTCCTATAAAAACGACGCGCACGCACATAAGCCCCGACTGCACAAAGCGCCGCGCGCGATGCATCTGGTTCCCTTTCTCTCTCTTCTCTCTACCTCGACCCGTCACGTGTCCGCCAGATTGGAATATGGGATCGGCGGCGGCGGCCTGTCGCCGAAGACGATTTATTTTTATAATACACGCATATACAGCGCGATTCGGCCGCTTATGCAACTGGCCTCGGCATGGGGCATCGCACGAAGATATTCGATCCGCGGACCCACGCACGCCGCGCCGGCGTATATAATGACGACGTCCTGTGTATATAGTATAGAGGTCTCGATCTCTCCTGCGCGCCCGAAGTTGTACATCGGATGGGAAGTTGTTATGTAAGGGGGACGAAGAAATGAGCGTGGGGTCTTTGCGTGCACGCGAAGTCGAAGAGAGCGAAGAAGAAAAGGGATAGATTGATCAGCGTTTTGGGTTAGGTTAATGAGGAACTGGGTCAGGTCTATTTTGGAAGTTAAATTTATTCCTGTTATTTGTAATGAGTGCCGAGTGATTGTGAATATTGCGAAACTGATTTCGCAAATGTTTGATTATATTAATTAATGATAGCTTATTGTAATTTCAATAAAAAATTTAATATATGTAAAGATACAATTGAATAGGTACTTTGCTATATTGTACACGATTGTATAGAAAAAGTTTTCTACAATGTTGTGTTTATAGGTTGTTAAAAAAAAACAGAACGCAAATATAATTATTGTGAGTATAAACTATAACATAACATTTTGTATTTCGAGGTCTGTGTTTTGTTTAACCGTCCTTCATTTGAAACTATACAATAATATTCAGGACAAATCATATATGACCGTACAAGAATCTTCCTATATTATTAGAAAAATAATTATTTTCTAGAAGTTGGGAAAATTCCATTACAAAAAATAAATGGAATAAACAGTCACACATATTAGCATCATACGCAATCGTAAAGTGTAATTTTTCTTTCTGTAGAGAACAAGCTATTCGTTGCGTTATCTCCCTCTCTCTCTCACACTGGCATATATACACGCGCTCGCGACGAAAGATTTTCTATTGTTTTTTGAGTGAAAATTTATTATCCAATAAACTCGCCAACAAATTGCACTTTTTAAAAAGGCCGCGCGCGTATATATGTTACTATTCAAATCAAAAGCGCGCGCGCGAAACGGCCATCATAAAGACACTAATACGTGTCAACGGCGTCAAATATTCAACGATTTTTTCACGGCGCAGATGAAGAAAAAAGGTTTCCCGATGACACGAGAGCGAGTGCATGGCGTTTTTATCCGAAAAAAGCGAATAGACTCTCGCGTGCCTAATCTCTACGAGCGCGCGCTTAAATTTTTTCGCCCGCGCGCGTCAAATGCGCAATAAAACGAAATTGCATTTTACAAGGCATTTAAAATTTTAATTTGCATTGCATGAAAAATGCATATGTGATAGATAGTAACGCAAATTCTAAATCATACATTTCTGAATAATGAATTGGTGGCTCTCTCGTGAACACGGCTATTTGCATTTTTAATAAATATCAAATTTGTAATAAATGAATACTTGATTAGTACGCTTATACGCTCGCTGCGGTTATATACATATCGCTCAATTTGAATAATAATCATTGGCTGTACTATTTTCGTCTTTATCCTTACGGCCATCGAAAATATGAATAGCCAACGTCATTATATTTACACATCAATATTTTTCCTGGTGCTGGTACACTTCTAATCAACCAACATCGTATACACAACACATAAAATCCCTAAAACCATTAAAACCACAAAAAACCGCATGCACACATGCTGCCACTGCACATCTCCCATGACACGCGAGAAAAATCTTGCGCGAAATTCGCCGAAGTAAAAAACAAACAACCATTGGCCACATATACACACGCGCGCGTTTACGCGGAGCAAATTAAGCCGCGGCGACGGGGGAATCGAGAACCTCGCGCTCTTGCGCTCCGACGGATTTAATTAATGACCCGCCGAGTTTGATCTGCCGCTACAAAGCGCGAGCAAGCGGCAGCGGCAGCCTCGCTCCCCGTTTTATTTCCGTACAGCTTCCTCCCCCTGGTTAAGGCTCTCTGGCCCTTTACACGTGTCTTTTTCGGAGGATCGCAGCTCATTTTTCACTTCTGATTATGCTCGTGAGAGAGGTCTCGGCTGATGGTTTGTCGGTATTTTAATGCCATTTTCCCTACAGCCGGAGCTCTATTCGTAGATTAGTGTAATAAAGTCTCCGAGATTTTAAATGAAATTCGTCAAAGAAATCGTCTCCATGAATAATAATAATAATGTATGACAGTTTTTCGTTAATTTCTGTAGACGAGTTTTTATTTATAACGAGGAAACCGTTTTTATACAAAAGAAACAAACAGAGCTTTTTCGTCGATTCTCAAATAAATCACTTGCGGAGAACAGCGTATTTTTGTCAATCTTCAATAACCGCACGGAAAAGAAAAATGCATTTTATATTTTTACACAACGTATAAGTACACCTATAAAAAGCTCTATACGAGCCTCTTAACGACCTTCCCTCGTTGACCCGCTTTTACACACACTCACTCTCTCTTACACGCCACAGCGCATACCGAAAATTCCGAATCCAGCGTGTATAGCACGCGCGCGTGCGCACGTGACGGATCATCCGGGGGGCGAATAAAGCGCGCGCGCGTGCGCCCAGAAATAGAGTCGCCGCGGCGTCGGTGGTCGCGCGAATTATTTTGATTATTTGGACTATTAATCTGCGCTCGTCCCCCGGCGACGATACTACACACGCGCGCACGATTTTTTTTTACTTTTTCTTCTTTCTCCCGCTCTTCTCTCGAATCGAAAATAAATCTTGGAGCGCGGACGCGTGCACTTGTGCTGCGGCTGTATAGTTTGTTATTTTGAGCGATGTCGACGCTTCGTTGTTGTGTCGTCTCTGTGTTTGTGTATTGAGAATTCATTACAAACCTCCAGAGCGTGCATAATCTTTCAATATAATCATTAATTCTGGCGATGATTATAATTCCAATATCCATACGATATTGAAAGATTAATTTTGATATTGTATTGTCTTGCCTCAATATTCAAGACAATAATCGATACAATATTTAGATACCGTTTTCGATACAAAATCAAGATTATGGTATCAAGAATGTAAAGAATCTTGTCTGGTCTTGATATTGAGGTAATAATTTATCAAAATAATCATAATAACTATTTAAATAAAAACAATTATTTAACTGTCACACAAAAGCGCCATTATGAACTGAATAAACTTTAGTAGTTGTTGATGACCATCTACTAACGCTCCTATATCCCCTCGGGCCGCCTTACTTAGGTACGTGAGGCCACAGGGAGGACGCGCGCCGCTTAGCGGCGGAGCGCGAACTAGACTGGCCATTGGCACGTATATGGCGGGAAAAATCAAATTTCAAATTTGGCCTTTAATTATAATTGTGCCGAAATTTTATTGTTTTTATATTAAACCTTATGTATTTGTGTATTCAATTACGTTCAGTTACATTATTATTGAAATAAATTTTTAAGGACATTTTTAACAGTGAATCATTTAGAAAGATCTGAAACCCAAATACCCGAGGGGTACAAGGTCCTTAACAAAAAGAGAACTACGGAGATGTGCGAAAGTGAACGAATCAATTATTTAAAAAACTCGTAACCGAAATACCACGAGGTCCACGTAAAAAAAAGGGAGTTATGTAAGTAGACGTGCGACCATAAATGAGTCGATTATTTCAAAAATTCTTGAACTCAAACAGCCGGTGGAGATGAGGAATGATATGATCAAGAATTTCAAGACAAGACAATAATACTTTTCATATTGACTGAAAAGACCAATGAAAAATAAAAATTATCAAGAATTTACAAGAGCGAAACAATAATTACAGAAATATTGTATTATCTTGCTCTCGTGCAGCCCTAATTGAGATTCGCGGGTAGGGAGGGAGAGGACGTGCGCGCGAGGAGCATGAATTGTATGTGTTGCGGCTGTAATTCGAGGCTAATTTAGTGGTTTTTAATTAAAGGAATAGTTGAGTAGTTACATTTATGGATTTTATTTACTTTGTGCCTTGGTGGAAAGATATAGTAATCTGTTAATCACCTAGCAATACTAATAACCTAATTCTTCTTAAAAAAAAAAAAACGAAATTAATCAACTTTCCATTTGGAAACCCCCGATTTACTTATAGCTCTCAAAAATCCACCTCGTGACGCTAATCAAACACAGGCTCACGCGGCGTAAAGCAGCTTTTTACTCGCGCAATCTCTCGATCCTCCCCGCACCGCCGCTTGTATATATAATTATAACCTCAACGTCAACGAGCTCAAGTTCAGAGCGTGACGACTACGACGACGACCGAAAAAGAAAATCGAGGACGATGTCCCTCCGCAGTCTAGCTGTCTACTCCCTCTCTCTTTCAAGATCGAAAGGAACCAATGCGATGTATCGTCTAACTCTCTCAGGGTGCTACGACCCGCCGACGCCTCCGCGACGCTGCCGTTGCTCGCGCGCACGAAATAGTTGTCTAAAACTGTATGACTGACGGACAGCTGGCCGTCATTAAAACCCCATTAGCGAGACGCTCCCCTCCTCCCCCCTTTATCTCTCGCGCATCCCTCGCTGCTTTTTTCGTGTTTCTCATCTCGGCTGTACTCCTCCGCGAGTGAGTCTTATAGCGAGGTCTAACAATATCCAGCCACCCACGCTATCGATGCCTGTGTGTGTATATGAGCGAGGGGTATGCGCAGAATCCGCGGATCGCCAATATACGAAACTCGGATGGTGCCGACGAAGGATTGGCCAGCATGAGCTAGTTGAGAGATCCGGTATGATGGAACGAGTGCATTAAGTTTGCGAGGTGCGCGTGAAAAATGAAAGTGCTATGTTTTACCGGTTAAGCGTTCCAATTAAAGTGTTTTTCATCTTTTTCATTTGTTTGCTTTGACCGCAGTGTTTTTAGAACGATTTGTCATTCTTTTCATTTTGAAAAATAACACTTTTAGCTTACTTTAATTAATAAAACAACAAAAAATGCTTTTAAAATCATTTCACTGTCTTAATTCTGCCAAATCGCACTAAAAATAATCCTATTGCATCTCAACTTCGGAGTCCCCTTATATACCATAGTCGACTCAACGCTATAATCCACGGTGACAATCTGCCACAAACCTGCATTTCGCAAACCCAGCAACTATACGACAATATAATCTTATCAGCCACGAGTAGCGCCAATTTTCACGCCTTTGCGTAAAAAAAAAAATGAAAACAGGGAAAAAAACAAGAACGCAGCCACGTCGAATCGACGCGCACGTGCCCCCGCTAAAGGGGAGGTTACGCTGCGCACTCGCGACACGGTGTGATTTTATGGTCCATTAAGCGTTTGCGCGCGGAAAAGCCGCGCGTCGCGGCCCATGAATCACTGCGCACGCGCGCGAAAGCTCGCGATATCGGGGGAGTGCGAGCGTAAGTTACGGCGCGGTATCTTCGGCAGCAACTGCGTTACGTTTATATAGTGATGGTGCATGGCGGTTGGTAGATTTTAAAGGAGGTTTGCAGAGGATTGTTCGGGATGTTGGCGTCTACTTGAAATAGCTTTCAAAATTGCACTCTCATCATATTATATTGGGGAATTCATATATGATTCGAATCCAATAACTCTAGAATGCACAAGGAGATTGGTTTGTTATATGTATAAGGGAATCGGTGCCAAGTTCCAAGACAATAGTCACTCGTTGCCAATGGCATTTTGTAATACGAAAATTAATAGAATTATTAGTTCTAAAATAACGAAACCTTTAGAAGTTATTATTAAACGTCCGGTTTTTTAAATACTCCGAACGCAAATATATATGCATGCGAAAACAAGCGATTTATTCGTATCACGAGTTTAGCGTAAAGACATGAAGTATAGTTTTGCATCTTTGTAGTGTATTGGCTCATTCGCTCAGTTCGTTTCGAATGCACGCTCGATCGGTTGCGTTCCTTATCGTTGCGTTTCAAATAAACGCGCGCGCAGGCAGGAATCTCTACGAGTGAAAGGGAAAAAATATACGCAGGAGAGGTAGAAACTCTCTGCGTTTACTATCTCGGAATGCACTTCCTCCGACGAAAGTGAAACTCATCGATTGCCGCGTGGCTGTTTCCCCCCTTATCGCAGTGTCCTTCGCGTTTCGTCGTGTTTTTTAGAGAAAGGAAGAAATGTTTTTGGTTCTTCTTGTGTGTGCGTGTGTGTGAGTCGAACGATTGGATTATCTGAGATTAGATTTGTAGAGAAAAAGGGTCGGTTAAGAATGAAAAAAATCTATAGTGACCTATATAAAACGTTTTATCCATTTAACGTTATGGACTTTAAATGTAAGATTTTGAATCAATTTTACTTTTAACAGTTACATTAAAAAAGTTAATAGTATTTTATAAATCAATAACTGCAAAAGAGAAGATCACATTGCAAATTTCTTATCTATTTTAAAATGTACGACGATTCTATTTAAAATATTCGAATGACAAATTTCAAGAACGAATATTATTATAGATCATAAAAACCTCTTAGCATCACTCAGCAAACTTTGTCTCCGCCCTCCCCCTATCCACCAAAGCATCAACCACACTCGTATAGAGCTCGAGTCCTCACGAAAAAGCCCCCAACCGAATTTAGAAAGCCCGGCAACGTTACTGTCGTTCTGCTACTCCTCCCTATATACACTGTGTAAAACTCGCCGGTTATAAAAGCCCCGCGTCCGCGGAAGAGGGAAAAACGAAGGAACGACGTAGCCGCGCCACAATGCAATTTAGTACTCAAAGTGCAGTATAACTCCGCAAGGACCCGAGCTTCTCTCTCTCTCTCTCTTTCTGCGGCATAATTTACGATGGCCACGCTCGCGCGCGCGGGGGCGAACGTGTCGACGCGGGCGAGATCCGATCGTAAAATTAAATTAAGAACCGCGCGCGCCGGCCAAAATTTCCTCTCGCGTTGTGGAGAGCGAGTAATATAGCGCGGCTTGGAAATACCGCGACGACTTTGAAATTCGATTGGATTTACGAACACAATGAGATGATGCCGAGGGTTTATGTAAGGGTGAGTAGTAGCCAAAGTCCTGGTCTAGTGTATCTTTACGATGCGCGAAAGACGCGCGTGCCGGAATTCGGTAGTAACCGTGCTGCAGCGCTAGGCTGCGTGTGTGAAAATTGTTGGTGCGCTGGGTGATTGAGAGATTTGATAAATTTTGAGAGAACCGCGAGGGATACAATGGTAGGAGAGTCGAGTTGGGAAAGACGCTGCTGCTGCGAAAGCGATGACAAATGACGGCAAGAGCGCGGCGGATTTATTTTTGATTTTTAGTAGATTCGAATTACATTATTATCTGAGAAAATATTTTCCATTCTATTTCGAACGTGCGCGTGTCTTCGTCGTCGCTGATGTAGCTAAACATCTCGACGGATTTAATAATATGAAATTGGGTCGACAGCTTCGCGTGCGTTTTTCGAATTTCAAATTTCGTTGGTTATATACAGATATGCGCGATTTGAATTCGTGTTTTTCTGGGGGATACGCTTATGAAAGAGGCTTCGAAAAGAGACGTGTGTATATGAATAACAAGAAAAGAATGATTAGAATGATAATAAATGTATGTCAAAAGATTTAAGTTATTGCCAGCGATATTTTAGATTTCTGCGTGTAATATTAAACAGGGAAACACATTTTATTGAAACGTAAATTTATTCAAATTTCCTGTCGCTAGATATTTCTTTAGTCGGGGAGTGAATAGTACGTGTATATGTTAATTGTATATCCACTAATTTATTTTGTTGTTGATCAATAGAACTAAAGGAAAGATAATGCCGAACACACATTCAAAGAGCAATTTTTTTCATATTCAATTATCTGTTACGCAATGGGCACGTAGAGGGAAAAAAAAAATACATTTCGCAGGAAGCCAAAGTAAATTGCGTCTAAAGTAATATTATACATTATATAAAAATGCGCTAGCGCTTCGTGATTGCGCATTTGTTCATTTGTCAACCGGCAAAATTAAAACTGGAAGTCGCGCATTTTCTAATATTATATTTTGCGTCGCGTCGCGCGGGAAAAACATTATTCTAGAAATATCCGCAGCAATAAATTGTTAACTGACGGTTCGCGCAATTGTTATTTAACGGTAATAAGTAGCCGAATTATCAAGAAATAATCTACCGCACACAATTACAAGGCATATTTTTATTAATATTCCGCGCGGTTCGTATATATATAGCCTATGACAACTGTCCTTCCTCTTATCGAGGTAATTTTCTTTTTTTTTCCATTAAAATGTATCTATCTCGCATACATTGTTATTCAGAAGTTAATCAAGTTAAAAGGCAAATGGCAAAATAATGCATCGAGACACATATACGATATATACTAAACAAGGTCAGCTGGCGCGTAAAACTTATTTATCGTTTCATTTCTATGAGTTTTCAGAATGTGAGCACACGACGCGTGCGCGCGTATACTTCATGCATTTAACTACGCACTAAAAACGATTTAGCAAAATTTAATGAAACTTTATTTATAGGCCATACGGTATAATGCGAAAGTTTGAGACGTTTCTCGAAATGCTTCTCCTCTCTCTCAAGAGTCACTCATATGTAAATAATACGCTGATGTCGTCAAAATAGTTTAAATTATTAGGTTAAAACTTTTGATTTTCCCTCGGCGACAAAATTTAATTTTAAACACACTGACAAACTTTTCATCATCAAACAGCCGGCAAGGAATATATATCCCTAATCACCTAATAAGCCAAAGCATCTGCGCGTAATTCGGCATTCCTTCGCCGACCCTCGAACGGATACTACCGCTATGACATTAAAAGGAGGAAGGGATCTCGGAAAAACCCCGGAAAACTCAAGACGCCACTGCGGCATCTGCCCGCCACGTGATCGCATCGTCCTCTCGTCTATTAATCTTTGCCTCCTTTTCTCTCTTTCATCCTTCGGCCTTGAACGAGGAAATATCTATACTTATACATATATACAAACCGCGCGCGAACGCATCTCGTCGATGCGTTTCTACCCCGAGAGGCCTTTCCACGAATCGCGCATCAGAAGCCGGTGTAAGCCCGTGCCCTTAACGGGATTTCCTTCCTTTGGGTCGCAGCGCTATATACTCTCGTCTTGGCCCCGCATGCGAAAAGTCGTGCGGTGCTGATTATGGCGGTGGAGGAGGCAGATGTTTGCGGACGCGTTGTATATAGTGCTGCACTGGCGTTCGATCCTCGGCGATGACCGCGATTGGTTCTTTTGGAAATTGTTCGGGTTTTATGGGCGGTGGAAGATTGTGTGTCGTGCATGTGCTGGGTATAGTTGATTTAGGATGGTTAGTATATAATTGTGTGAGGAAGTATAGGTGAAATTTTGGTTTTCTTGTGAATGGTTTTTTCTTTTAAATTGAGTATGGGATTGGAGAGACAGAAAATGTGCTTGAAACCTAATCTCAAGTATAAACTTATCACGTGATAAAATACACTTATCTCCTGATATACGATAAATTCATTAGACCCATTGAAAGTTATAGAAAAGAAATGTTAAACTACGCCGAATGAAAAATCATCATTTGTACAGTAATATAGTTATTTGGAATTCATTAAAAAGTTAAATATGAAAAATAAAAAAAAGCTCAAACTCCAGAGCGCATCTCGTCTTCCGCTCGTTACCTCGTCACCCTCTCACACTATCCTATCCGACAAACCCTCAAGAAACAGTCGGCGAAAGAGAGAGAGAAAACTCAGTGAGAGAGGGATCTCGAGGTCGTTTTTCTGGTACACCCGGAGATATTATTTTTTGCCGTGTGTGTGTGAGCGCGCCGTCGTCGGAACGCCTCACCTACACACACACGTGGGCGCGTGCGGACGCGCGCGCGACGAGCCTAGGCCACCCGTCCATTAATCATCCCCGGACGTTTATTAATAAAATATACCGAGAGAAGGAGAGGCAGAGAGAATGGAGACGGTTAGCGCGCCGCGGCTCTAACTGACAAGCGTTTGAGAATAATAATTCGAGCGAAAGGGGAGACGAGAATTTATAAGTCGACTCGGACTAAATCAAGTGGATTGATTGTTTTGGCGATTTTGACGAGTAAATATTCGCGAGAGTGATGGATTTTCACGGAGTGAAATTGCGATGTGGTTAAACGGCACGTGTGTGTGTCTGGGTGATGCGGGTATTTTCGTCTGCGTGAGGGTTTTGTATACTTTTTTTGGAAATTACTGGTGTTGGTTTAATATTGTAGAGCGACGTGTTTAAGTAAGAGTTATTGAATTATTGTAATTCAATAAGTGGAAATGAGATTAGAGTGTACTTATTCCTATTGGAGAAACGGAATGATGAACCGAAGGGCATTGTATAGTCTTACCTGTAACAGAAAGAAAGAAAATGATTGATTAGTAATGTTGCATTATAACAAAATGTAAAAAAGAAAAATTAAAAATACCTTGAAAAAATGACATGTAAAAGTATAAACAATAAATAAACAATTAATTTTTGAAGTCTTCGTTATTTTATAAACAAATACGTAGACATCCTTCTACCATCAATCAACTCATCTGCCAAAAGAAACGTCACCGAAATCACTACAATCACAATTCTTCACCTACCATCAACATCCCTCTTTCCAATCACATCATCCCCAAGAACAAAAGCTTCCACGCTGGAGGCGCAAAGCCAGTCGTATAAAAGGCCGGAGCTATTTTCGCGGTATAGCACCGCACGCTCACTCTAGATTCACGCATGCAAGACGACTGCCTACTCCTCCGCAGTGTTCGTCATTCCTGG
Organism: Torymus auratus; assembly: GCA_900474315.1. Classification (NCBI taxonomy): domain Eukaryota; kingdom Metazoa; phylum Arthropoda; class Insecta; order Hymenoptera; family Torymidae; genus Torymus; species Torymus auratus. Next base: position 6,634 of record UXGD01000593.1, on the reverse strand, counting down.
CAGCGAGTCAGAACGTCAGATTCGTTTCTTTTTTTTTTACTCGCGTTCACTCAGGAGATCTACATCTTGGAATCGGGTAAATTCGATGATGATTTTTCAAAATATAGCGGGGGGAGAATGAGTTTTCTCGTCTCTTTCTTTTAACGTAGTGGATGGGTGAATTGTGAGAGGGGGGAGTTTCGTATGGCTGCTTGGGCGCGTGACAGAGAGTCTTGTAAATATTTTGGTTCCGCGGAGGATGAACGGTGTGTGTTTAGCGGATTTATGGGAGCGACAATTAGCGGCTTAATTTGTTATTGGGTAGTTTGTCTCTCTCTCGCGCGAGTCCCTCTCGGGGCTGAGAAAATAATAGCGCATAGGCTTTTAAGAGTTTGTGTGATGGTTTGGGAGTTCATGTTTTAACATGAATAAAGTATACTCTGAAGGTGCTAAATTAGTTTCTTTTTTGAGTTTGGAATTTTTTTAGTTTTAAGTGTTTTAAAATGGAGAGAGTGCGTGTGTGGGTATAGTAATTTATACAAATGACTGAGACAAATTGCCGGTACTTATGGTTTATGTGAAATGCAGATGTACGATTGTATAATTGAATCAATAGAAATTTTATCGATTTGTTATTGTATGATTCTCTACTTCCGTGAAAGTTTTGCGATTTTACGTTATTACATTCAATAAGCGATTTCGTTTTCAGCATTCGTCAAACGTAAATATTCAGAGAATTTTATAAGCGTTCTATATTGATTCTGCATCAGGATATACTTTCTTCGAATGTTTAGCTTCAACCAATTTCTACACCTTTTGCATGATCCTTTATATAAAAAAACATTGCTTATTATAATTCAATAAAATTGTGCATTCAAGATGAATATTCTATTTACTTTATCGATAGCAATCATTGAGTTTCCCACATCAAAAAATTACCTTAGATAAATTTTAAGACCTCTCGCAGCTGCAACTTTGCATTCCTCTCAACCACATTAAAATACAAAACCAACATAGAGAGTTTGGAATAAAATTCGCAACCACGCCATCAATCACACCTGCGTGCGACTTTGCCGATGCGCAAATCAACCGTAAATTACGCTCTCCGCGCATCAAAAGGTCAGCGCAGCAGCAGTAGGAGCACAGCGAAACATTCCGAGAACCGTCGCGATATTCAAATAGAGTAAAAATAGCCTTCCGCGACGCGTCCATTCAAACGGAAAAGTGTAAATCACAAGACGCGAGCGCGAGTCTCGCGTGAGTCTAACGGTATAACACATAGTATAGGCGCGCGCACACGCGCGTAACAATCGCGGAAAACCTCCGTAGTATAGTAGTGATTGCGGTCGACGCGGCTGCGGGGTATATAATATGCATTGTATATATATTGTACGTGTGCATGCGCGGATGAAGTTTTGGCGGAAGTCGCGGCGGGCTTCCTTAGCTCGATCAATTTCCTGAACAGGTGGCGGTGAGACGATGCATGTATATAATGTACGCATACGATGTATATATGTTCTCTCCTTGCGATCGACTTTTACCGCGCGCGTCTTCACTACTTGCATATATATACTTTGGTTCGTTTTGTTCGGATACGTATTTTTGTACGTAATACGCGAGGGAAAAAGTTGACGAGTGTGTCTTTGAGAAAGTTTTTTCGACTTCGCGAAGCAGATTGCGAATAACAGTTTTCCTTTCTTTGGAGGGTATGGCCGTGCTGTGCTATGTGGTTGACGGTAATCGATAATCCGCTAAATTGAAATATATTTCCGAAATGTTTTTAAATATTTTTATTAACATTTTATGAATAATACGCGTAAACTAGAATAATTGTTCTTAATTATCGAATAGAAACTTTATCTTTGATGTAGATTTATACTAATACCATCGATACAATATTTTTTCATAAATACAACTATGGTCTCTTTGAATTATCATAACTTTCTTTAGAATTTTAATAACGTTGAGTAACTTACAATGACAATTTTTTTAAATAATTTATATGCGAATGTATAAATCAACGAAGAAAACTTTCCTGATATGGCATATTTTTATGGCATTTCTAGTTTTCGCATTAGAAATATTTTAACCAGTCGTTAAAACAAGCCCGATCAATATAACAGCACCATAAATACTACTCGTACAAAACATCTTGGGCAAATAATATATACAAAATTGCATGTATAATTTATGACCACACTTGCCTTACACAAAAATTATATAAATATAACTACATGCAAATTTTTCAAATTTATAAACAATCGGCCATAAACTACACACAAAAATTAAAAATGAAAAATCCAATAAAAATATATGTCTTTGCAAACAAAGTATATGTTACGTAAAAGTATACTATACCGACTTATACAGTCATCGGATTTTTTCGAAGAAATGAAACATTCCGCAACCACGTAATCGGCGTCTACCTTTTCATCCCTTATAAATCGAAAATTGCCTTCGTATATAATGCGGCAAACAATAACATATGTATAACCACATCGCATGTCGTGGCGGCGGTTCTCGAAGCTCGAGTACACAATGTAACAATGATGCGTTTCTGTATTTAAACGCGAATGCGCATCGATGGGATCGAAATCCCTGGCTCTCGTTACATTCCCAGTCGTTACATTCCCTACCGTGCGATTATCCTTTTTTTCGAAAAAAAACGGATTTTGGGTTTCGACATCCTATGTGAAACTTCATAAAATTCTTATGGGAAGATTTCATATATATGACAAGAGTTGTCAATGGCTTTTTATAATAAACACAAAAGAGATTCGAAAATCTTGTCAATTATTGGTCGTTATTTTTTAAACCGTGAAGATAAAAAATTATTGTTTAAGATAAAAAAGGATTCTTTTATGCATTATATAAAGATAATTTTTCATATATTCATGCACAAATGTAGGTCAGTTATTAAGCCATTGCGCAATTTATTACCGCACGACGTCGCGCCGCCTGAAAGAGTATCCGCGTATATAGAAAAGCGGTAATCGTCTCTATTTTTTTACAACCCGCAGCGTTCTTTTATTACGGCGTGTAGTACACCTTGTTTTTTATCCTTTTGCAACAATTAGCGCTTAATCGTCCTAATCTAATGTGATGAAATTCAAAGTCAAAGCAATTAAACGAAATTATCGGCTTCTGGGAAATCGTAAACGTATGCAATAAAATAGCTGCACGTATGAATTTTTGCCTGATGTGACTCCATATTTTACGTATTAATATAATTGAACGGCAATGAAACAACAAATGGTTATACAATAATATGTCGTAATGGGAAATTGTGTTTCAAAGTCAGTACTTATCGACTATACACTTGACGATCTCACAGTCTTGTAAAACTTCTTTGTTTCCTTTTTTCAATCATGAGTATATCGATAACATTTGAGAATATAAAGAACACCTATACAAAATAAGTCTAAAATTGAATATATAGAACCTTAATTCAAGTACTACACTAAAACTATCGACCAGAATGTTCTCCTCATCAGCGACCCACTATATAATACGCCCATCAAAAGCGACGTATCACATCCTGTCTCGATGATCCGGGGATCAAGGCCGCGCGACGTCGCGTCGCGCCTAATCTTCTCTCCTCCACTGCACGGCAGCGGCGGCGGCTTTTCCTTCTCTCCTGCAGCCGCGTCGCACATCCGTCGCGTGCGTGATGCCCACGCGATCCAGCGCGGGTGAAGGGAATAATGACGTGCCATTAGCCGAATATAATTTGAATGATGCCGTGTAGGTGCAGCAGCAGCAGCGTCTAGTTCCCTTTCTTTCCTTTCTTCTCTTTTCTAGAGATTTTTTTCGGGCTCTGTTCTATGAGAGGCCCTTTCGCGCTCCGAGACTAGGTTATGCACGTAATAACGCGAGAGGAAATTGCGCTAGTTAGATTATTGAATAAATTTGAATATATTTTTGCCGGGGAGAGAGTGAGGGTTGCCCTTGTTTTTTTTTCAGCGGACGAGAACGCTACTCGGATGATTGGCTGTTATATGCTAATGCGGAAGGGCTGTTATTTTAATTTCTTCATTTAAAGTTCGGAATGATGATTTGGCTTGGAAATTCTGGCGCGAATTTTCGTCTAAGTGCGCGCGGGCGATGTTTGAAAAAAATTCAGAAATTTTTTACAATATATATAAAGCTCGAGTTATACCTATATGGAATAAAAGCATAAATATAACGTTGCCTTTAACCCAGTAATTATATTTCTCTGAAATAACGTATACATACAGTAGCCATTGAGTCGAAGAAGAAATAATTGCTTAGCATTGAACTACATATACTTCAAATTCATTTTAATTGTTCAAAACATGCGGTTTTCCGTTACCCGAAACAGACGCACACGAATTGTCTATACCATATACATACTTTCCAGGAACATTCCGCATACTCTCTCTCTCTCCCCGCCAAAAAAAGAGAGAATTCGTAACCGAATCGCGCCGAAACAATGAATGAAGGAATTTACCTCTTTCGAACAAAGGTGTATAGCAGCATAGCAACTCAACGTCTATACTCCAATTACTACTCGGCGGGCGGCGAAAGAAAAGAAAATCCCCCATTGCCTCTAAGGCATCCTGGCGAATGTTGCGAGCGCGCGGGCGAGACAAAAAAAAAGAGCGAGCCCGGTAACCCGGTTATTATTAGGTCACATGTGCGCGCGTGTGCCAGTAGTTAGCCCACTTTTCTTTCCTTCGGCACGCGCAGCACGCATCATCGCGGTGGTGTATATAAGCGGCGCAGCCCCTGTATTACGCGCATTACGCATGAATTACACTCATTACGCGAACGCTGTGCGCGCGCTTAGGCATTACGAAAACACATGTGTCATTGGAGGAAAGAAGGGGGGAGAGTTCGCGGACTGCTTTAAGAGGGAGGTATAAGTCAAGCGAGTGCGCGCGTGTATTATATGTAAGCGAGTGCCGAGTTGATTGTCGCGATTTTATGGGGCGCTTGGAGTTATAAGTTGTTGTTGTTTCTCTCTATACACATACATAAAATATGCACATGTTTTAGATTATGAAAAATAACTCTGTTAAGGTAGATGTAGAAACGAGAAGGCGAGCGTTTTATAGTTTAATGTACATAGGCTAGAATTGTTGCATAGTCTTTAATTTGAAAGGTTAGTTCAACTTACATTATCATTTTCTTGAATAAATGGAATGCAGGAATTTTATTTTTTCATGAAAAACTGCTAAGGTAACAACCGCTTACGTATAATAAAAACGGAACTGAACAATATGAGGCTATTGATTTGACCGACCATCAAAATCTATCACATCCTCCGGAGACTTTAGAAATCTAAACCTCTCAAAAGACCGTCGAAATAGCAGAAACGCGATCGGAATCGCACAGTTCTCCATCTATACAGTCGCAAAAACGGCGGAAGCCAGACTCATCCCCCGGTTCCTAAAAAGGTATACATCATAAAAGATCCGCTGCTGCGGAGGAAGAGAGTCCCGCGCCGAAAGCGAGAGGGAAACAATGAAGAAGATACGCGGGAGAGCGAAAAAAAGGGGAAAAAATGGCGGGAGGATAGCGTGATCCAAGGTCAGCTGAGGACGAGACGCGCGCGCGAGGACGATCGCATGTCTGTCTGCGTATATATGCGTCGACGGGAGAAGAGAGTGAGAGGAAAGAAGGAGAAACCGGGAGCCGAATGTCGGTGGCGGCTACTCCCTGAATAATGAATAATCGGGCCTGATGCTGCTGCCACCGGCCGCCCGAAAATTGTGAAGAGTTTTATATATAACACGTGCGTGCGTGCGCGTGTGATGTATGGCCAGACATGTGGCTATATAATATATATAGCTATAGGGTGATAAAGCCGGGAGGAGCTGCATGCGCTGTCTTCGTGGAAGGATCTCGCGAGGATTTTGGGAGATGATGGTTTTTGGTAAATTTGTCAGGTGAAGCGGAATTTTCAGTGGTCTATTTGTGTCTGCACGTATAAGGTGAGCGCCAGAGAAAATGTTTAATTAAAGTCAATCTCATATAGTTGACATTATTTTTCTACTATTTTTAAGTACTTTTGTAAGTACAATAAACTCTTAATTACTATGAAATTCTTTTACAAGTCAACCCGAAAAATCTCCACACGATTATTTTCTTATATACACGCCCATATAGCACGATCCCAAGACTACTTCGATAAATCGGCAAATCGATTTCGTTCGCGCGAATACGCGACAATCCACGACTAATCCCCTCCGTGGCGGTCTTGTCGCGCGCGCCGCATGTCGGGCCGCACCGCGGCGGGCGCGCAATTAACGTCCGCGGGAAAATATACGGTCGCGCGCACGCGCGTAACGCGTAGCCCCGCACGCAACACCTTTGCGCGTACGCGTGCGGCGCGTTGAGTCTTTTTTCTTTGAAAATAAGCGTGTGCGGATTTTTATCGTACGATTCGAAGGGGACTTTATACGTGTGACACTGAAATTGTAGCGAGGTGAGGGGTTGGTTTGAGGAATGTGCACCAGTTGTGTTTGGTGAAAAAATTTGAATAGTTGAAGTTTGGTTTGTGAATAAATTATAAGTACGAATAAAAAGTTTCTATATACGTATTTGTTAAAAATGGGTGCTGCCATATGCCTAAAAATTAAAGCTATTCTAATGGCGAATGAAAATTAATATGTTTGGATTGATATTAGGA
>UXGD01000592.1:0-52786 GCA_900474315.1 Torymus auratus | reverse complement strand
ATAAACAAATTATCAAGATACGAATTACACGTAAAAATAAATTATTACTATTAATCTTTCGTCACGCATTGATTGATATCGAATAGCAACGCGCACACTAACACACACGTACCAACCAAACCAAACCGACCGCGCTACATTCTTCAAACGTATATAGATATACAGGTACGTGCCTCGACATTCCCGATAGAAAATTACCTTTATCGGCACTTTTACCGCGTCGCGCGAGAGTCGAACAAGGTCGCATCTAGGCAAATAAAATTGATAACCACAGATAAGGCCGAACAATTTTCCACTTGCCGTTACAAAACAAACGCTTGTGCGTCTGCATTTATAACGACGCTCGCATCCCCGCGCGTCTATGTATATATACAGATAACATGCAGCATTACATGCACATGATCCTCAAGGCGTGCATTAGCATTGCGCCGCTGAGGCAAAGCAACGCGTTTATAAATGTTAGCATCGTTACCTGCCTGTCGGCCCTTCGTATCAGTCGGTTCCTCACCCACTTGTGCTGTCGCCTGGCATACCTCCGCGTCGCTATTTTTAAGTTCTCAATGGATTCCTTCAGCAGCAGCTGGCCCTGCAGGCAAACAAATGGCCCGTGAACGTCTAGTGTCGTCGCAGTATACGTGTGTCTATGTACAAAGCTAAATACTCGCGCGCGAGTACTTTTAGGCTTAGGCAAATATAGAAAGAGATGAGAGTTGCGTGTGTATCTATATGGATGGGATTTGCGCTGTTTGAGCAGCCGAAAAATGGCGTTATTCATTGCGTCAGTTTTTGGAATCTCGCGGGGGATCGTTTGGCCTTTATTCTACAAAATTTTCGTGCCTTTTTTCTTCTTCTATTAAAATAGGTCGTGGTTTATGAAATATTTAGACAAGTGTCGTGGGAAAAATATTCATAATATTCTCGTAACGCGCCTTAGAGTTGAGAGCGACAAAATAAAGCCGTTAAGAAGTTTCAGTGGAGCATTTTAAGGATCATTTAGAAATTTTCTCTTATAATATAGACCTATATAACTGGGTAGATTTATGTAAAAGTGCCATGAAAAGCTACTTTGAGAGCAAAGTTGTGAAGCTAATGCAAAAACTGGAGTAGAAAACCGGAAGTTCGAAAAATGTAAGGAGGGTATAAAGATTAATTTTCAGGACCATAAAAAAAATTCGCTGCACCAGTAAACTCTCTTGAAAGCATAAAAATGAAAGTATTATCGTAAAATTCGATGAATTTATATAACTTTGCGTCGATATAAAAATCATAGCTAGATATGTCATTCCAAATTACAATAACAATCTGCTCTACAAATTCTTCTTTACAATAACTCTAACGCTTCACATTCCATTTACCGAACAATGCCATAAAGCGGCCGATAAAAACTACAAGAGTCTTACGGGCGGATAACAGGCACACGACCACATCTTTACAAGGGCGAACAAACGTGCGCGCGAGCGTGTATCATTTTTTAAATTTTAACGCGCGGGCTTATATATATATACACACGTTACACGCCTGCAGTCGCGCCGATATCGCACAATGGGACACCGATAGACTGCGCGTAACCCACTTTTCTCCGCTCGCCTATTATACCCAGACACACGTGCATATACGCATACACATACACACACGTCGATAGCACTGTCGCTTTCGGAAATTTACTGTTGCATTTTTTACTACGCGAAGGAGGAGACGAAGAAGAAAAAGAAGCGGCGTGCAATTTTCCATGGGTTTCATTTACGCGCCGCGGCGCGTGCGCATCTTTACGACCTTGCAAGCGCGTGCCGCATACACACACGCACACACTCGAAAAGCCATTAAACTTTTTCTCCCGAGCGTGAGGAGAATGCGTTTCACCGGTGGCGCGCGCGAGCGTCTTTATGAGTTGCAGCGGCGTGGGTCGGGGTGTAAGGGATTTTTCCAAGTGCTTGATATTGGTTTAATAAAAACAAGTTAAATGAGGTAATGTAGCGGGGATGTTAAAGGTGTATGTACCACCTGTCGTTATTATTTTGCTTTCTTTTGGTAGACAAGGATATAATTAACATCTTTTAAAAAGGTTCGATTCTAACCGATACATTCCTTCTACTACTACACTTTAGCAGGTACTTAGCATTTTCGATATACCGACCCATTCTATCCTTAAATTACCATAAACGAATACTCCAGATACACAGCGTTCACCCCGTGTATATAGCAGCAGCGGCGGCCGTTCGAAAATTCCAATGCCAGTGCTGATTGATTCGTTCGCCGGCTCGCGCGCTACGTATACAAATTGCGCGCCGCTACATGTGTGTGCACATTATTCGCATTTTCCGCGGCAGTATAACTTACCGTCTCTTTTTCCCGCTCTTCCCATGGCAGAATCAAGTAGTTGTGAAACTCCTTGAAGCCGATGCTCTGGAAGATGCCTTTCGTGTAGTCCGCTGATCTGCAACAAGCGCGCAAACAAACGCGGAAGATATGATTAAAATGTGAAAATATGTAATAATCGCGGCAAGTGCGCGCGGTGGTTGCGGCATTATATTCCAAACGGAAATATCATTAGCCGCGATTATTCGGGAGAGAGAAAGAGAGAGAGTGAGAGAAGGAAACATAAAGTCCCCGATGACCTACATTCCGAGCGAGCCGATCGGATTAACGCGGCTTTTTTCCGCGACTGCGGGGCAGCAGCATTGCGCAAACGCGATCGCGGCAGTCGCAGACTGGCTATCGACAACTTTTTCTCTCTCCCTCCCTCGTTATTATTGTCAGATAGAACTTTCGTACATATATACCGGGCGCGTATTATCGCCGCGGCTCTCGATTCCTTCGGCTCGCTTTTTGCTGATGAGTCGAGAGCTAAGGACAACTCGCCCTCGCGCGGAGCCTCTGAGTAAGCGATAATACGACGACGAGACACAACACGGCGCGCGATATTAACATTGCGGATGGTATATATGACGAGCGTCGATAAGCGCCGCCGCCTTCGTCTCTGCTCAACAAGTGATAATTAGCTGTACATGCGTTTGTCCACGTATGTGTGTGTATAAACCCTTTCCGATGAAGCATATTATAACATATACACGTGGCCGAAGGAATTCGCGATAATATAGGCGCGTGGTCGGATTTCAAGGTGAACGCGCGGCCGACTATAACGTTTTCGTGCCGCTTATGCGCATATTGTTTAACGGGCGTTTAATATTTAACTGCACGCGCGTGTGCGATTGCATTTTATTGATTTACGGGTTTCGATTTATCGCGCGCGCGTATGTATACGCACGAGGAACGTTGTTGAGCGCAGGTCGAGAGAGCTGAGAGCGTTAAAAGTAACGAGCTGTATCGACGCCTAGTATGTGTGTGTGTGTATATACAATTATTGTTCGTACACCTGCACTTGTGGTTTATGAATATCATTATTTCGTATACTTGTATAGCAAGTACACAATCCGCCGTTCGGGGCGTCGCCATACATTTGTTTTTTCCTCAAAGTTTTGTGTTTGTATAAGTCGTGTATATTTATATTGTTATATATATGGTATATAGCAATTGTATAATTATGCAACAGGTATACCTTGAGAGCGACAGAGGTTAAGAACCATTCTTCTATATTTTTCCTCCGAGCGCATTTAAATAGCAGCTGATCGTTTAATCAAATAGTTTCAGGGTTATAAATGTACCTTGTTTTTTTTGTATGAAGCAGGAAAATCGTCTCAAATATATATATAAACTGTGTATATTTATTTTTCAAGAGCGGCAGGTCGCAATGTTTATTCTAAAACTATTACCGTGTACGCGTAATCTCGAGATCAGCAGTCGCGAAGATAAGAATGGCCGCCGAGAGTCGCCGGCTCCAAGGGGAAGAACTGTAGATCTTTATAGATATCTCTTTCTCGTTCTTTCTATCTCTCGTTGAGGTCGCTATTAGCCATTTAAATAACGCCCGAAGAAGAATTTTCATCGCGTTGTTGGGAAATTAACTCTCGAGATAGACGTTACAGTAAAGAAAAATCGGAAAAATTTACCTTGCGCCCGTTGTAAGCCGTATATTTCACGAAAAGTATTATATATATACACGCACGCGCAGCCTCGCGTATACACGCCTGGTATGCTAATATTTGAACGAGCTCAGCGGTACATAAAATTAGACTGTCTGTGACAAAAATGTAATGAGCTACGGCGGCGGGTGTGTGTGTATGTATGTATATACTGTGTACGCTTAGAACATGCTAATATTGAGATCGAGCCCGTAGGTATATAAGAAAAAGAAAAAGGACGTAAGTCTATCGCTGACCTAAAAATACAAAGACATCGCGCGGCACTACTCGAGAGCTCGAGTGGTACGCGGAGATTATCTCGAAATGTAAGCATTTCAATGCGCTATTAAAATATTTGTCTATTTTAACGTTATGAAAAAGTATTTGACGATTTAATAATGCGCTTTCTATTCACAGCATTCGGTGCGATTCTGGTACTTCAAATGTGCGGAGATAATCGAATTTAGTTCATGACTAAACGGACTGCTGTTACACATCATAGATACCATGTATAGCTGGAATTGATCGTGCAGTGTACATTGATTTTGCAAAATTAATTAAGCGCGTCATATTCATCTTATACCGAGAAATATACCTGACATTTTCATCCCGTGAAAGTATTCCGTCCCATATATTAAAATCAGTATTCCGTATAAGTATCGCCTCTCAATAACATTAATCTTTAGCGCCTTATCATCATTACAAAATAACGTTTAATCATTAACTTTTTATGCGTAAAATCCATACACAATAAATATGCAAATCAACCGATCTTACCGGAATATTACCAAAACATCCCATACAGCGCAAATTGCATTTCCCCATATGAAGCAGCCTCTCTACAATCTCACTTATAACACCATCCATACCCAATCACTAATAAAAACTCTTCAGCACAGCTCTCCGAAACTCTGACACGTGCATCACCGATCCGTCGTTGACCGGCGTCGGCAAAAGGGCGCGTTATCGCTACGAGCGATCACATTATGCGCGAATCAAAAAATGAACCCGTCCTCGTGTATATAACGAACCTAACGAATGTCGACACGCGTACACTCGCGCGCACCGATCATTATAATAATGCCACATCCGGAGAGAAGAATATGTATATAAATATATCTGGGTCGGAGCAGGTAGGTAGCTTATGTGTGGTGTTGCTTTGCATAACGCCGACGAGCGGCATATTAACAAGCGCGAGGCCGAAGGAAGTGTTGATTGGCTACCAAACTTTTCGGTCTATTAACTGCACGAAATTTCGCCCGGGCGATTATGGTGTGTATAGGGGGGCTTCTAAACGCGGGGTATATGTAAATTGAAAGGAGAGGAGGATGGGCCTAGCTGTCTTTTTTCGAGAAATAGGTATGTCGGGTTAATTATACGTTGAACGGGGAGTCGATTTTATCATTCTTTTGGATAACCGTCGAGTTATTATTACAAATCTAAGGTATATTTTTAGATACAAAAACAAATGGTTATATGAATACCACAAAGTGAGACTCGAATGGGTCGACCGCTCTTCAATTCACACGTGCAGGAGACACGTTTCCTTTCGGCCCTATATACCATTACAATGTAAGTATGCCACTGTCATTCGCTAATCTTCCTGACAATTATAACGTCGACGTTCCCAAAAATAGCGCGGCAATACTTAGTTACATCAACCGATATTCGCGTTCGCACGAGACCCCCTGACACGTTTAATAACCTCACGTTGCAAAACAAACGCTCTCCTCCGTGCTTTATACATCCGAGTAAATGGGGCTATATTAGGACGCGGTTGAGAATAGCCTTTTGCGAGCCTTTGATCGATTACCTTGTCAGCAGGAATTTGTGACACGCGGGCCGCGTATAGGGGTGAGTGTTTATGCCTGACGACATGATACTGTTTCTACTTGATGTTTGAGTTTGTAGAAACATCTTTTTTACGATTCTATTGAACTGTTTGGATAGTACGAATGTTATTAGATAATTCTATGTAGAATTATAAATACGCTAATTATTCGAGGTTTATTTTGGTTTCGTATATATCTATATGTAACTCATGATTTTCTTTTCCGAGTGTAAAATACAGCAAAACCAGTAGATAATTTTAATTGGTTATTACTCAGCAGCGTCGCATATAATGTATGTGTATCTGTATAGCCTTGCGTCATTGTACCACGCGTGACTCTGCAAATGCGATAATTTGCAGTCGCTTTTGTAAAATAAATATAATAATAAAAATAAAAAGTGAGTTACAACTGCTGGCCTTACGTAAACGCATATACTTCACTGTATTCTTGAAAAATAATAATCTTTCTCATCTGACTCACGCATCACCCTTATAAATAGCATATTATACGCATCTCATTACAAATATTAATTACGATCTCATTGCATTTATTATACAATAAATAATTTACAAGCCCATATACCCAAACAATCGAACACGCGTATCATACATGCGTCTATACTTCCTTTTCCATCATTCCAAGTGTGTCAGCTCGCATACATATATCCATACCCACATATCCAATATATATATACCGATCAACCCTGCGGTCACAGAAATCGCACACCACATCAAAAGCTCCCGGATCGCGACTACCGTTTCTCACGCTCTAAGCGCCGAGATTCGTGTATACTTAGGTAGCCGAAAGTTTCCGATTTCGCGACGATGAAGCCGTCATCATCATCGTAGTCGTCCTCGCGAAAACAATCGAGCGCGAAATCATCTAGACCAGAGATACGAGGAAACACGAAACGCGCGCCAGTAATTCGAGCACACTTGTAAGACGCGCGCGCTATAAGCGTTCAGATGGGGGTCACTCGCGACGATCCGTATCTCACGCGGTGGTGGCGATGATGATCGGGATCTATAGATCTAGGAGGCGAGGATACGCTAGGATATTTCGTACAGATGGTGCTGAGTGATAGGGCGTATGGCCGCCGGTGAGGAAATCGGTATTTCGCGGTTATAGGTTGTCGATTGGTTTCGTATATATCGTGTATATATTTCGGTTCCGTATTGATATAGAATAAGCGATAATTTAATTACGGAAATGTATTTTAGTACAGGTTTAGTATAAATAAATGGTGTTTCAACCTCCAGTGCGATATGGAAATAAACGCGCTGCTAAAACTGATAATCTAATTATATGCAAACTCCCTTTAAGACCGGTATAAATATAGCAATGTATTTTTCCATATCGGCTCGATACAGATATACGCGCCTAACGAACATCGAATTATATTATCATCCTGAAAATGCACTTCCACCTCGATTTTCTCACCTATACTCCCATGGCTAATAGACGCATATCCCTATACGATCGAGGAAACACCGAGACACACGAATATAGCTCGACTCCACGCGGGGGCTAATCTTATTAACAAAGGCATTAAAAACCAATTATGCGAATGTTAACGATTATTGGACTAAAGCTCGTGCACACACACACACTCGCTTGCTCAGTCTCTCCATCTATTATGCAAATGCAGATCGCGCGAGGCGCATCCGTACCGCCGGCAATTAGCATAGAAAATGCAGTCGCGTGCGAGAGAGAGAGAGAGAGAGAGAGAGAGAGAGAGAGAGAGAGAGAGAGAGATTCTTGGTTTGCATGCGCGTAAGGGCACTGGATGTATGATAATTGCGCGAGTCGTAATTATCGGGGAGGACGAGTCTCTTAACGCCGCGTCGTTAAGTCGCCCGTCTGTGTGTGTGTTTATCCTGGACTCGCAGGTTGTTATGACGGCGGGGATTCTCTCGTCATAAGGTGCAGGATTTTTCCGTGGGGGGGTGAGAGCGGTAATGAGGAGCGGAATGTTAAGGGGCATGCGTTACACGTTTTAGCTGTAAAGAGCTGCAGGTTTTAAATTGGATATGGAATATGACGACCGTTAGGCTGCGTCTGCGGATTCTTTCGCCTGTACTTATAACCCATTTCTTATATGTACATCACTGTCGTGTATATACGAGCGTTATAATAGTTGTTGGAAATGTAATTCCTTTCGGAGAACTGGCTCGTTCGATGCAATGGTCGCGTTGAAACTTCATGTACCTTGCAAATAAAGAAATATATACTCTGTCATGATCTTGACCGTCCATAAGCCCAATAATTTCGATTATTACACTCAAATACTCGAGGATGAAGGTATCCTTTTTTTCCCCTCAGAGCGCAATTACAATTTCGAAGCCGTGTACCATCACTTACACTATACCTTCGCTCTTGTATATACGAGATGGAGCCGTCGTAACGGTTCGCTTTAAATAACGAGGAAACTGCCTCGACTCGCCTTCGAGCATTTAATTAGCGAGAATTACGCGAGAAAGGAGAAATCAATCGCGCGCCACTTTTGCACCGAAAAAACAACGAAGAACCCAAACGCCACACACGTATATCGAATCGATGCGTATATAATTCCTTACTCGCGTGCTGCACATACGCGACGTAATGTTTTCCTCTTTCAAACGCGCACAACATTGTCGTCGCAGTCGCGAAGAATTAGCATTTTCGCGAGAACGCGGCAAACCAATAGCTGCTGCGCATTAATTATTAATTTCGCGCCGCGGGTATGTAAACACGCGCGCTGATGCCTGTACTCGCGGTGTTATTATCATCTGCGCGTGTGGTTTTTTCTCCTCTATATACGCGCTTCCGCTCAAGTGTATCCGATGGGGCACTTGACTTTAACTTTGATTTCCCCGCGCGGCTCTTCGCGGGGCTGGCCTTCGAGTCTCGAGGTTTTTTTATAGCCGCGGGTTCGAAGGACGAGAAAAGAGAGCAATTAAGGTTTATTAATAATTTTCGTTAATAAATTGTTCGTTTAACTCCTGCATGCGCGCCTCGCGAAGTGTGTATAATTTATTTTCGGAGGCACCACCTGACCTATCAATTATGCGCGCGGGCATGATTAAATTTCGATAATGTTTACATCATCGCGAATTTAATTTATAATATGGAAGATAAACGCAGCAGCACTTGGACGCTGAGAGCACTGAAGCGTTCCGGAGGTGATAAATAAATGGAAATATTTCCAATTAAGTTTCTGAATATAGTATGGCTGTAATTAAGACGTTTAATAGTGATTCCTACGTTTATTTTCACTCGGGATTAAAATTATTATCGAGTAATATCACACATTTCACAGTGTTTTACAGCCTTTTTAGCGAGTTAGTCAACTATACTTGTGCGTATAGATATCTCGAACAATAAAGTAAATACGAGAATCACAATCATATCGGCCGAAAAAAAAATTTCGCGCGTCGCTCTCAACAACACATGCATCATACATGCAAGAATTCCATTCGGAAAACACGCTTTTACATTATTTGTCAAGTGACAAAGTACACGTAACCCCGACTAACCGTAAATAAGATCCTAATCGATCTCCTAAATTTGCCGAACGCACCACTCGGCATTACTCATCATTATATCGTCGAATCGCAAATTCGCAAAATGCGCGCGCCACTCGAGCAGCTCTATAATCGCTCACGCAGCCGTTTATCGCAACGCGCATATGTGTATGTGTGTTTTTTTTTCTTCGATATATACCGAGAAATCCGATTTCGCGCGAAAAAAAAACAGACACTGCAGTGGGTATACATATATCCTGGCTTCCGACGATCGGCATGAATGAAAGATAAGGCGCACGCGCGTGTATGTATGCAAGGCTCGACAGTCGAGGCTGAAGTTTCAAGAGCGCGGGAAGATGGGAAGCTTTTTTTCTCATCTTCGTGACGCGACGAGTTGTTTTGTTGATAAAGTCGCGGAAAAGTCAAATAAGCGGATTGTTGTGCGGAAATGATCGCCTGATGATGTAGGATGATCCGAGGGAGATTGATATATATGAATGAACGTTACGCGATCTTGTCGGTAGGATGACGATCTTTGTTGAGACAATGTTTGCCTTTTAGCGATTATATAGGGATATGAGGATTTGATTGAGCGAAGCGGAAGAAAAATTAAAGAAACAAGAAGTGATGCTTCATTCATCACTCGTTGAAAGGCTTGACGTTGAGTGATTAGAAAGTTTTTAATAGAGGGACGGACAAAATTTGCTTTAGCAAAACGTTAAAATATCCCTGGTTTTCGAAGAAAGTCTGAATCTACATTTTTATAAATAGCCGCTATACTCGCGAGCTTCAAGAAATTCTTACTTGAATTCTTGAAGCGGCCGCGATTCATCATACTGTGTAGCTTCATTCATATATTTCCAAAATATTTACAGCTTTTCAAACATTTCACATTCCTCTGACACTTTGAAAATGCCAAAGTATCGTTCACAAAAATGTATCCACCTCAAAAAGTAACATTTTTAAAAACAAGGAATATATACTATCTACCTCGCGATGCCAAAAACTTCAAGAAAAATTTGAATATACTCACACATTCATCATCACCCTCCGCCCGAATTTCCTTACCCACAAGCGCAGGTGAAAAGCCCACCTCTGGGAACCAACGAAAAATAAAGAAATAACGTCGCGCCCTAAAATTCCTCGGAATAAAGCACCAACTCGTCGGCATATTTCCACGTGACGACGACGGCAAAGGCGAAGATGCGATGCGCGGGCCCGATTAAACATGTATCTATGCGCACCTGTGCACACCACCGGCGGCGCCGCGCGGCTGAATTGGCACACGCGCGGCTGAATAAAGCATGAGACACCGAACACGCGGGAGGAAACTTCTTTCGACATTAGCTAGCGATATGCGCGCGTGTCCCCGGCCCCGTTATCGCCGCCAGATATTGTCCGGGAGAGAAAAGGAAGAGAGCTAACGACGCCGGAGCCACGCGCTTATCGCGGGTATATTGAAATTAGGCTGGCCTTTTGGCGCCGGACGTTTTTGCCCTTTTTTCCCAGGGATGGTTGTTGTGAGTGTTTGTGTATGAAATGAGGGTGAGAGTGGGTTTATTGCTATGGGAGATAGTTTGGTTAGAATTGGTCAAATAAACACACGCTTTTAAAATACGTGTATATTAATTTAAAATGTTATATGTACATATAAGTTCAATGAGCTTTTTAACAACTTTTTCTTTTGTTATGCACAAAATAAACGACTTTCTCTTCGATTAATAATACGCCTGAAACGTTATATGTTATCCCTGCATAAACATCAAGCCATCGATATACGCGCAAAACGAAGAAACAATAAAAGAGACACCATGACGCAGTAACCCAGCCCGATTTCGTCAACAACATTATTTTTTTGAAAATCACCGAGCATAAAATTCTGCATCGACGCTTGATGAAAAACTTTCGAAAATTGCATTATTCACACTGCCCGCATATTATGCATCTTATCGCTATAACCCTCTCCTCTCGTATTTATCGCTCTCCTAACTCGCTTGCGCGCGAAAGAAAAACGTTAGCGGCGAGTGTCCAACGTTCGTTCCAGAAATCGCGCGACACTTGTCGTCGTATGGAAAAACGCCGTCGTCAGCTGCTACGGCTGCGCAAGACGATATCCGATGTGCGCCCGTGTGGACTCCGATGACAGAGGAGCGTGCGCGTTCGTGGGAAGTAAATAAACGATGGATGTGTCACCGGGTAATACGGCCAGGGCGGCACGTGACACGGGACGCGCGTGCGGATGTAGGTGTATATCGCTGGGGAGAGAGTTAAAGGGTGGGGATTCGTACCTCACGAATTGCCATTGAAAGTTGGGTATCGGTGCGGGTGTGGGAAGGGTTGGCGAACATTTGTGGGATAAGAAAGTGATAATGTATAGGGCAACATTTAAAAATTTCTGCTTTGGATGATTGTTATAATAAACTTTTTTTTTATTAAATTTATGCATCTATTCCCTGATTTTTCGAACATTTTTTAGCGATTATATGTCGATTTCGAAAAATCGTTTCACAATAGAAAAAAATGGACGATTTCTAACAGGGTTATAAAATAACGCAATTCGAGTTGGGCTCAATTTGTCGAGATTCGATCTGGAATTTTTAAGTGTTGAAGTTGAAATCGAATTTCGAAAGGAGCCAAAGAGTAATAAAAAGACCCGTTTGTATTTGATTACAATATAATAATTTGTACTACTGTAGAAAAGTAATCAATGTGTACATTAATAAGTTTGAAAATAAATTTTTTGCCATTCATCGTATTCTGTTATATTATGATACTTATTATTTTTGTACAAAAAGTCTTTCAATGCCATGTTGTGAATTTAACGTATATGTGTACACAATCATCTTTTTTTTCTGAACGGTAGAAGAATTCGTCACAGTAAAAACTTCCTATATGTCAACATTCGATTCCAGATAATCGTTCTATTTACAAAAGAACGATGGTGAACAAAAAAAAGCTTATGTGTATATGTACGTACATACACTTATCAAAAAAATATTTAATCTTGCAAAAACTTCTTCGACTTACCGAAATTTAGAAAAAAAATCTCTATTTAACCGAACGTACAAGGCTTTCTATTTCAGCAAGCAAAATGTGAGATTCTTGCGTGAAACAGCGCGAGTTTTTGTCGACCGTTTCTTGGAAGTGTGTACTTGAGTGAGAAATTGGAGAGGTTTCGAGGCAAGCACTTTGCTGAGGTGTCATACGTTTGACGGTATTTTGTTATTTTGCCTGCGGTGTCAACGTGTTAGAATATTACGCTAGTGCGAGTTAAAACTTCTGGAAGAATTAAAATTCTTCGATTATGCTCTGCAAACTTCATATTGACTAAACCGACTTAATTTTTAAATAAGACATAGGAAAGCTCTGTATTCATTATCAAATTATTAGACAACTGTCAATTTTCAAATAAAAAAAAAAATTATATTTGCTATAACTTCAACGGTATGAAAAACCCAAGCAATAAATTCAGCAAGCGTTACGAAGAATTACATGCTCAATGTTTTGTACACAAACGGAACGAAAATTGAATTTAAAAGAAAGGCCGAGCGAAAAAAGGAGGGCGGCCGCCCAAAATACGTACGACCTCTCCTCGCGAGCAAAGTAATATTGAATGCATGCGGTGAAAGAAGCCTCTTAATTGCCTCGATTAAACCGACTGTAGTCAAAAGTAATTAACTTTTATTTTCCACAATGCAAAAAGAAAGGGACCGGCATACCTGCACCTCGAGACAGCGAGCGATCCGTATTTTACCAGACGACGCACAGTGCTTTATAGGCAAATTAACTTTTATCCTCGCGCGTGAATTTTCGTCCTCGGAGGCAGCGCGCGCGAGCACTACTGTTTCGCGTTAATGTTTATGCGTAAATTGCTTTAATGCTTTTTTTTCGCCCGTCCGTGGAAATTTAAATTTTTTCGAAAGTACCCGCACCTTCACCCGATGATCGGCCCCCGGACTGGACCCTGATCTCGACCGGCTCTCGTCAAAAGAATTCCACCGGTGCTTTTCTCTTTTTTCGCCGTTGCGTAATAATCGAAATCCTTTTCTTTTTCTCTCTTCGTACTCCGGAGTGACCTGACCGTGCAATGATAACGGTGAAGGTGGCGGTATATGTTGAGGTATATGGGAAACGACGACGCGTCGAGAATTCGATGAAATGAAATAAAATATGGTTTTAGAAAGGTACAGGGGCTTGAAGGTGGCACCGATGTGAAGGTGGATGCTTTTAACGTTAATCGTGCGTGTATTACAGAAAGTAAAAGTATAGTGTAATAAAAAATAAGTTTTGATGTTATATATGTGAAACGAAATTATAAGAAAATTTGTGATCACTAAAGCTGTCAAATTATATACATTTTTTATACTCTGTATAGTTTTAATTCTAGTTTATGAAAATTTTCATTTTAAAATAAAAATGCCGAGATCTGTACGTTATTAATTCTCACATATTAACCATCTTATTTGTTAAAGACAATATTGTGGAATAATACTTAATAAAAAAAACCTCATAACTCACTGTAACTAGACCCTGAACATAATAAAGCTCCACAAAAATCACGGACTTCTTTAGTTGCACCTCTCGCTAACTACCGGCCCCTTTCAAATTATGCGCGCAGATTCTTCTACGTCTGCGGAATGCAGCGTCCCTGGGCGGTTTCCGGAAGGTGGCCGGCAGTCCCTCCGCGCGCACAATAGCCGCGAAAGAGAATGAGAGAAAAGAGAGAGAAACGAGGACTTAAGAATCCCTGGCCGTTAGCGCACGTGTCTCGACCGCGAAGTAGGCAGCGTGCGAGGAATCGAACAGTTTGTTTACAAACTGTAAAAATCGCGTGGCGACGAAGGTGCGAGTGTCATTGAACGGTTGCGGTTGTTGTAAGTTTACTATAATACAAAGAAGAATGTAAAAAAAAGTGATTGTATAATGTTAATTATTGTTATTCGACGAGGACAACGTCAGTTTTCGCGAAGGACGTGAAAATTAATTTTAACTACAGAAACGTATATACGATAAAATCGCGATAAGAGTACAGTTTATTTGAATATCAAAGGTGGCAAAGACGTTCCTCGACTCTGACTTATTTTAAATGAGTTGTATATCAGATTGTAAAAGCCGCTAAAGCAAACCATTTAATGCCATCCGAAGCATTAATTAGCGTGTACAATAATACAATCTTGTAAATCAGATAACCTCCCGTAGGAGGAAAGAAAAAAATTGCCTCGCATTCACGCAACGATTAATTTTCCCCCTCGGTAGTGATTCGACGCGAAATTACGTTCGCATTGGCCATCAATTACCACCTTCTTAACTCACTAACTGTTAAAAGAGCATCGAGAGGAAAATCATATGGATATACTCACAGATTCTTGGTGATGCGATCCTTGTTATACCGCTCGTGAAAGTCGAGCAACTCCTGGACCAAACCGGCTTCCAGCATCGAGTCCACACGCGAGTCCAGTCGCTTATCCAGCACCGCCTGTAACATACGTCAAAGGACATACATGAATCGTCGATTGCGCATATGGCTCCCATGAAGAAAAAAAGAAAAAGTTCCCCCATCAAGAGCGGTGCCGAAAAATCGTTATCGCAACGTATAAGGTTTCGGCACCTGAATCCCCAATGAATATATTCATATGCGAAATATATATATGTATGAGGCGATGGTTATATGCTAACGCGTTTCAAAGGCCATACGCGAATTTCAATCGCGGTATACGATACTTAGCTAATGAGAGAGCGCTCGCGAAGGTTTTGGGACGCAATAGTTGCGCAATGTGTCAAGTGTGTGCGTGAAAGTTGCTCATGTTCGATTGAGCATAATTTCAATACAATTAATGATGTGTGATAATTATGGCGAAGAGCAGGAGTGTGCCGATCAATCAATGACACGTGGGAATAAGTTAATTAAGTCGGCAAATTTTCATCTCATTTTGCGTATTGATGAAGATAACGCATTTGGGTTGTCTGAAGAATCAGTTTCAGAAATTCTTTTTAATAAATGTAGCATAACGTCGTATTTATACTCTAGAAAATTAAAAAATATGCAGTCCTTGTCGTTTATTGTTATTATAAACGACACGCAATCAAAGTATTTTACGAGCGACTTTAAAAAAAAATGACCGCCAAAAGTTACTTTTGAAAATATAAATATTTCGGCGAAAATGAAAAGTAAATTTTTCCCTTTTCAACTAATTAACCTCGAAGCATAAAAGCACATGCTTAACGATTAAAAAGCTAAAATAGAGCTTCATTAACATGAAATAATTCCTCAGCGGCCGAATGAGCTGACCTAACGTTTTCATAAATTTTTTGTCGCAATAAACCAATTTGGCGGCAATAAACGCGCCGAACATCCTCTCACGGCGAAAATACACACTAAATCCGTTTTACGAGCAGCGGCACATTCCGTCGGAACCAACCCAATTTCTTCTCTCATTCCCCGTTCATTATACGTCCATAACGCCCGATGATAATTTTATCGCCCGCGAAAAAACATAGCTATAGGTGGCGCGCCGCTCGATCTTTTTTTCCTTCCCCCGTCCCTCTCGCGGGGGAAATTATCGCTGATTTATGGGCCCAGAAGTCTCTTGCGCAAAGTGTGCGCGCGCACACCGATTTCCATTCGGCAGACGCCAACCGCCGACTGAAAAAAAAAGAAATAGGCGTAACAGTCGCGCGGTATTATTGAGAAAAGCGCGTGTATATAACACGTATATATATATACGTCGTTCGTTCACACGCTCCGACGTCAAGGCGACAGACCCGACGTCGGCAGCGCGCACGCGCAAGTATACCGCGTGATCTTGCCGGCTATATATGCGATGGAGTCGTACTTCCGACAATGAGGCGCGACGGTTCTAAAAGCGTAGAGTGAGTCCGACGAATAAGAATTGCTGGTAATGCAATTTTCTCGAGTTTCGGGATTAACCATAGAGGTTTTGGAATTGGATTTCGAAAAATTTAGGATCTTTCGAAATGGAAAATTACTTTGAGGGCTTTTTGGGAGATTGGGAAGTCTTATGATAAAGTATCGAGTTTGTACACTTATTTTTAAAAGTTACTCGCCTTGGGTCATCGTGTAAACATAATTTACGTCAATGTTTAAGCGTGTGAAAGTACCTTTTGATTAATATTTCTTTTTCTTAAAAAATAATATAATGTCGAATTTAAATGTAAATTAAAATTGCCTTACAGCGAATCACGTACAATATTTTATTTTTGAATTTTTTTCTTGATATCATTCTACTTTATTTAGCTCAATAAGTTACAATTAAATGTTCAATTATTATCAACATTACCATCGAAGCATAAACATATTCTATTTAAACGTTAAAAACAATAAATATAATAGCGCAACATTGTTTCCGCCAACCCTAATCTCACGCACCATGCTTTATTTGTCGCCGTTCGTCCGGATATCCGTTAATCCCCCCCTTTTTTGCGCCGATCTTCATGAATTTAAAGGGCGGCTGGAAAACAGGCCGGAAAACATCTCGTTAAAGCAACGGCACACACGCATACGACGTCAAGGCGGGAGCGCTAAAAATAAAAGCACGCGGGCTTCTATTAGCGCGCCTTAAGAAGCGATAGGCTGCTGAAGTGCGATTGCTCGAAGCTGAAAATCAGAGTATTCATGAGAAGCGCTCTTTCTCTCTCTCACTAGCGTGATCTTTTAAAGTTGAAAATAGAAATTTAAAGCGTCGGTGTATAGGAGAGGGTTTAGTGTTTTCTTTGCAAAGCCTCATTACGGAGGGAAAACAATCGGAAGTCACTTTACGTAGACGTGAAGCGTTTTCTTTAATGAGAGGGTGGAGTTTTTTTTTGTCAATAAATGATCCACGACGTGATAAGAACATCGATATCATATTAAGCTTGTGATTTGTTAGACGCATGGAAATTGAAACGGGAACGGTTTCATTATGCATTCATTCATAATGATTCCAATACAAAAGCTTTTGGCATATCATTAGGCATGCATTGACTTAACCGATTATGCCAGCAGCGCCAACTGCATGGAATTAAAATATTCATGACTAATGATTGATGCAATAATAGAAAAAATTGCGTTGCTTTTTTTATTAAGTCAGATTGTAATAAGTTCATTTCCAGGTGATTTTTTTTATGAATTTTGATCGAGTTTTTTTTCAAAGGATTACATTTTGTTACTTTATCGTTTATAGTGTTCGTTATAGCGTTACATAAAACTCTTCAAGTATTCACGTTTATACAATATAGTGTAGAACTTGTACACTTTTTTGTACAATTTAATTTTTTGTTTAAATTATATTATTCTACACGAGGAAAGTGAACATTCCATATATGATATATTTTAGGAAAGGTGTGTCTATTAGTACTTCATTAATTCTTTTTTTTTTCTAAAAAATTGAATTTACAATGAAATAAATAGCTATCAATGAACAATTATTATTATTATTTTCCGCTTCGCCATTTAAACTATCTTCAATAACACATTTAAAAAGAATGACTTATTTGATATGTTCATTTGTAAATTTTCTTTCTTCCATCCTCCTTTTGCTCACTCGCAACATCCTTGCAAAAACACTCGCCATCTCCTTTTTATCAAAGCCCAAACTCGATCGGTCGTCTTCGCGCTCTCTTACGCAACTCTCTCTGACTCTTTCTGCCCTCTCTCGCTCGCTAAATACTCGCGCCGAAAGAAAACCGGCACCTCGGGGGAATAATCGCGCTCGCACGCGCGCGAATTAGAAAGCTCATGTGACCGAGCGCCGAAAAACGGGGCCAAGGTCTCGCTCGAGCTATAGCGCGAGAAAGGCGGGCGCGTGCGAACTTTTCGAGCGGATTTTTCGCGCGCGTGGGGCGCAGATAAGGCCGTGCAGCGGCTCTAATCGACCGTAAATGGAGAGGCGCCGTGCGCAACGCCTCTTTCAGATAGATCACCAGTCGAAAGAGTGAGAGAGAGTGAGAAATGTCTGTGCAAGTGACGTCAATGGTGTACGCGAGCACACGCGTGTGTGGATGTATGTGGGTAATGGAAAAGTGGGTGCGATTGGAGTGGAAAGCGAATTTGTCGAGGAGGATAAGTCGTGAGCTGGAACGAGGAAAAACTGATGCGTGTAATTGGGAGTTTGTAGGTGGACGGTTACGATTGGCGCACGATGATTAATAAAAATTTTATTACGTGACGGAGAAAATATTTCAGGTTACTTCAATGTATTATCTATTTTAGAATTTTAAAATTTCTAGTCAAATTTTTATCGAAACTAACTTCTTTCTTATTTTACGTGAAATTTCAAAGAAAAAAGCATAATCATCAATTTATTTCATAACCGCAGGTCTCTCCTGCTAAAACTTAATTAAGTTTCCACTTCCAGAACTACTAAAGCTACACCCACGAGAACTACACCCACTACCCAAAAGCCCATATTTAATTACCCCCATTTGATCCCGCCACCAAGTGAATCATAACCGCTTCCTCCTCCTTCCCATTAAATGCATCTCGTCCTCTCAAAACCAATCGGCCCGCTTTCCTCCTCTCTCCATCCCATGTCTGAAGGTTAAAAGTGTCGCAGACGGGTCGCGCAGAGGTGCGTCGCCCGATGCCGACACGTGCCAACGAAATAAGCTGCGCGAGCTGGATAACGGGATACAAACACTCGCGCGTGCGCGCGACGATCACAAAACAACGATTCGCCACTCATCGGGATTTTACGATGTTGCGATGCGGGATTTCGCAGCTGCTGCGGAGATGCGTGAGAAGATGCGAGAATACGAGCGAACGCGGAAGACTTTTTCTTTCGGTGCTCGATAATGTTGGTAATTCGGGATTTTTAGTAATTTTAATGTAAGCTGAATGGGATATTGTTGATATCTTGGAACGGGAAAGAAGATAAGATCCAGAGCAATCGCATAAACCATAAATTATATGACAGGGCAATGCTATATTAGCTTTTTAATATAACATACATATATGAAATGAAGCATTAGTTTATTCCCGGAATAATAAGGATACCGTTTATGACTTTTTTATGGACGGTCTCAAACACAGTGTATACGATTTAACGACGTATACGAAGATAAATCATGTTGTCGCATAAGATAGTAATTAATTATAATTTATTACGATTACCATACTTATTCCATTTACATTTCTGATGCCTCATTTTTGTCTCAAAATCGTAGATATACTTTCCTAAAAAAAAAATGACGTGTAAGGTCATGAAATCAGGTCGAAATTTGTAACGATGGATCAACTACTGAAACCAATTCCCCATCCCATCGAATTCCACGTCACCGAATGCCGCATAGTTAACACGAGTCGTCAAACCCCGACGACATCACGCGAAACACCCAACATACCTACGGTGACGAAAAATAAAAAAAAGAAACCAGTGCTATAGGCGCGAGAAAGCTAATTTCAGAGTTCAGAAGGAGCCGAAAATCGCACCTTTCGCGGGTCGGCTTCTAACGGCCGAGTGCCGCTCTCTCAGCTTCTATTTTCGGGCGTAGTCGATATTTGTGTCCTCCTCCTCCTCCTCCTTCTCCTCCCGAGTGCCGGACAATTTTTCGATCGTTGCTGCTACGTTGTCGTCGTAGTCGTCGTAGTCGTCGTAGTCGAGTGCTTAGACCAAATTTAGACCGCTGGAAAATTTACGGAAATCCAGGGACGAACTGCGCTCGCGAGTGTATAAATAGGCTGGCGCTGATGTGGGGTAAGCACGGGCGCGTAATGGCTGCTCGAGTTTACAAACAAGTCGGGAGGAAATGCCGTTTCGTTTATAGGTGCGGTATTATATGGGGGAAGTGAAAATTATGGTTTTCGACTGTTTCTTTGTTGAAAATGTTGCTGAAAATCATCTAAAAATAAAACTAGCATGGTATAATTTTTAGCAATGTAACCGTTTGATTATTTGTATACGCAGGATTATCGATCGGAATTAAAATTATAGTTTCGAATCAACCGTATATATCTCTAAAGACGCGATAAAGTTACAAGCAAACGCGTTTAGCTCTTTTCTCTCGTAGTATATTCCGAATAGCAAAAGTGCTTCTGCCGAGCGGTATATTAACCTCATCTCCTCCCAAATCCTAAAAAAAGTATATATAACCCCAATTTTTTCCAATCTCCGACCTTACAGGCGGACACTCTTCCCTTAATAGCCGGGAAGATACCAAAAATAATCCTTCTCTCCGGCGAAAAGAAGAACAAAAAGAAATCCCACTACTACACTCACAGCCGGCATTGCGCAATCCGTAGAGAAGATCCCGCAAAAAGCCTATACTACACACGTGTGCAAAACGAGATTGGCGTGAAAAAAAAGCGGGACCGACGACCGCTCGCGCGATTTCACGTTATTATCAAATCCGCGCCGGCTTATTAAATCACGCCACGGCCGAAGGTCGCGCACTCGTGTACGGGGCAACGGGTCTCTCTCTCTCTCTTTGGCGGCCAACTAAGGAAAAAAGAAAGGATGAGAGCCGAAGCCGCGTGATGTATTCGGTGTGAAAACGGGCTAGAGAGGCACCGCGGGTATACATAGTCGGGGGTTCCAGGAAGGACCGGCGCCGAGGTTTTTCGACGAGGCCCCAAGGGCTCGGACTCTACTGCTCGGATTCCAGAGCGATTTCTTTTTCGGCTAGTTGGGCCACTTTTTTGCCAACGAGTGAGCGTGTGTGTTAGAGGCGGCGGCGGCGTTCGTGGGGTAAAGGATTCCGTGCGCGCGTGGGTTGCGTTCGTGGAAGGATAATTTTTATGGGAAATCGAAGATGTATCGTCCGTTCGCGGAGTGCGATGACGGTTGGGAATGCCATAGAGGAGGTGGAGGAGATTTTTGGAGGGTGGGGTGGAGGTGGTTTGATTGGAAATGTCAAAGGGTTAATGGGGTGTGGATGACGGTTGATTGATTGGCCGAAGAAGAGGTTTTTTTAATGCGGTGCTGTAGTAAATTTGTAGTATTACACGAGAATGATGATCATTGTCATTTCGTTTGGGATGTAAACTTTTGATGTTTGTAATCTAAAAATGAAAAAAAAATGATACATATGATTTCAAATGAGTTGAAACGAGTTCTGGGATAGTTTTGACGAAACTTTGTTTATAATCTTTCCTACTACCAAAACTTAATACGTGAAAATAAATCACCTCAGCTGATTGCTCGTGTCTCAAGGTTGATTTTAACAACAAAATAAATGTCTTCTTTTGTTTTCAAATAATCACATTCAGATAATAACTACCAACTGGTGTAATATAGGACACGCTAATTTATTTGGAACCAGTAGTGGGATGACCGTTCAGACAAAGTAGTGGGACTATACTTTTCAATGTGTCCAAACAAGTGTCCCACTACTGTGATATAGAAGTCAAGAGGCACCTAAAGTTGGACAAAGATTTCGTTATACGCATTTCTGAAAACTAGTCTCGAAAAATTTATATCTTGCTATGCACCAATTTAAGGAGCAAATCAACGAAATAATGTAGTGACTGCATAGTTAACACCATCGTCTTAACCGTTTATTGTAGATTTTTTACTGTTGTCCCACTATTGTTCCAAAATTGCCATTATCCCAGTACTTACTCCCCACTTTACCTCATTTTCTGGAAATATCTAAGAACTGGTACGACACATTTTCTATCAAATGGCAAAAGAGATTTTTGTGAAATCGTTATTACTATTTTCATGTTTGTTTAGTTTAGATTGGAAATCATTAACGCTAAAAGCACAGTATGCGACTAAAATATCAAAAACCTAAGATTCATAAATTTGGAAAACCGAAATATCCACAGGGTGTGGCAACAACCACCTGCGCTAATTTCATGCAAATTATTAACAAGAATGCGAGGGGTAAATATTTGACTTTGGCGCCGCTTGACGCATGCAATCATAAAGAAATTTATCGTCGCGTCGTCAGCGCCGATATGTTATGCAACGCGGCTAATTAGCTCACGGAAAAGTAAACGCGCCCGTATACGCACGATTATCGCGCCGATAACGATTTTAGAAATAACCTTCTTCTTCTTCGACAATTCGAATTTTCCCGGCACTTTACTGACACCCGATATCAGCATAATTAAAAACATGTACATATACACGCGTAAGATGTAAAAAAACGTCGGGGAGCGTCTAATAGATTCAATTAAAATTTAAAAATAACTCGCCGTGGGACACGATACGATCGTCGATGCGAAAATGAGATGTAATTGTAGTTTACGGGCAATATGTGTATAAATGCGAGTACAAGTAATAGCGCACTTTACGATCGCATTATGTTTGGCTGCAGCCTCTTAATTAGCCATTTCTCATAGCTGATAAGACTCAATTATACTCACTAATACGAGGAAGAAAGAAAGGGAGAGTCTAGGGTACGAGGCGCTCACTTTGCAACTGCAAAGGCGATGCGCAAGATAAATAATATCTCTTATGAAACTTCGTATTAAAAGTGAATTAAAATAATGCACTTAACAGCCGTTGCAATTAAAATCAGCACTGTACGCGTACAATTGGATCACGCATTCCCTCGCACGTATAGCACGTTATATACTTCCTCGACTTCACCCTCGGCTTTCTTCGTAATAACTATCTTTTTCTCTTGCCCGAGTTTGTTCAGTTTAACACACACTGAATTCGTTCCTTCTCAGTATGTAATTGCATTTCATCCATCATCGCCTTCATTAATTCACCGCTCTTGCGCGAGTAATTTGACTTTCTTTCATCCCTTTTATTTAATTACGCCAATTCGCCGTCGTTCCTTTAATTTATCATGATAAAGATTCCTATCGATGAAAGCTCCTGATACTTGAAAATAAATATCCTTTTGAATGCTAATTACAAGTTTTAACACCATCGCTATACAACACGAGTCATTGATGACTCACACTGGTCTTTAAAATTTGTTTTATCTTTGTTTGGTTTCACAGAATAATGATGGCCAGCTATCCTTTATTGATCTTATAAAAAGAAAGCTGAAACTTTACCACTATAACAACAGTTTTACTTTAACTACAAATAAAACGTTTTTTTTTTTTTTTTTATTAAAACGCTTATTTTCCTAAGAATGAAATCAAAATATCAAACAAATCCCAACGATCCTCGTTAAACCATCATCCAAACCTACGTCTTTCTAACCCTCCATCTCACTCATCATCAAACCCCAACCATCACCCACTCCTCGATTTAAATTCAAAAACAGCTACAGTGACACACACACCGCTTGCAAAAACTCCCTCGCGCTCGCTCCGACACCTCATAAACACTTCATCTCTCTCTCTCTCTCCTTCCGAGTTTAGACTACAACTCCTTCTCTCTCGTATAGCTATCAGTCCTTTTACAATATAGGCGTCGCATTGCCGGAAATGCCGTGCGTGCCGGCCGGTGACTAAGAGTCGCCGCGCGCGAATCGGTTACGTGGTACACACTGCACACATACACACACATACACGAGGAAGGAAAAATCGCCGTCGATTATATGTACCCGAGAGCAACCCCGAGGGTCTTCTCGGCGTTTTATGGCTTGCGATGGAGACGGGGGAGAAGAAGGGAAAAAAAAATTGTACGCCGGTTCTCGTGTATATAGTGTAATAATGCGCGTGTGCGGTGTCTCAGGCTCGTTACGTAAGAGGAGATACTGTTACGCGTTATTAATTCACCACGGGGATGTGTCGCATGCTTTGATTCTTATTAGCATGCCGAGCCGCCGATTGGACGGCCAAGTGATTTACGGTGTAATCTATTATAGGGTGGATGTGTGATACATTTTGATGTTTATACGAGAGGATGAAAAAGTGGAAATTTTTGCTGCAGGTGACGGTACGGTTGATAAATCAAAGCGACAGTTCTGTAGCGGAGCGAATTTTCATGATTTTGCGAAATATTCAAGGTTTTTTATGATAGATTGCTTTAATTACACAAAATTTCACAGACGCACTTTCGCAACCGTAAAGGTACGAGCAATTTCGAGATCCAACCCTATAACATGCAAAACTATTCGCCGAACCGATCCGGAGCAAATTTCCAAATTTCGCTAAATGGGGCACAGAAAAAAAAAATCTCGCTCGCACGCGCGCCACCATAATTAGTCTCTACGTGAAAAGTGCCAAAACCCATGGCAAACACGCTCTCTCTCCACTCGTCTATCCGCTCTCGACTGGCAAATTGGCTATTCTTAGAAACCAGCGCTAAGTGGCCGTGCGAAACTCCGGGCGAATCTTCAGTCGCCCCTTCTCCGCTCGATAATAAAGACACACTCGCTCCGCGCACGGAGAAAATGTTTCCGGAGCGCGCGCGTGCGAGATTTTTGGCGGCCGGCCAATTTCCACTTTTTTGGATTACACCGTCTCGTTGCACGTGCGTACGAGAGAGAGGAGTAAGAGCAAGAGTAGTATGAGTGTTGCACAATAGGCCGCACCACAGCAGCCGAAGTGAAATTACAAAGCCGACAATTGGCACTCGAGTCGAGGCGCGCGCGAAGAGCAAAGCGATGAGTGTGACTGCGCGCAGACGGGTTCAATGTTTCTCTTTGCCGCTACGCGCTTTTGTCTTTGTGTCTCGCGCGCTCGCTGTCTGATCGTGCGGTTCTTGTTGGAAGAGGGGATATATGCCTGACACTTTGCCGACGGTTTTGTCGATCTTTTAGGAAGGCTTTGATCGGAAGTGGCTTTGATGATCGGTGTGGCTGATGGTTAATTACAAATTTTCATTTAATATTTTACTTATTTTACTCTTATTGTATTGATTTATAATTGTATGGACGTAAAGAATCAATGCATCAAAAAATGTTTTCATTTAGCACCAGTTTTAATGTATTCAAAATAATGTTAATAGGGAAATACTTAGGAAAACTCTGAGAATAGCCTATAATAATAACCTATATAATTCCATTTCAAGTTATAAACATGTATCTATGATACAATCCTCTTTAGATAATTTTCCGAAATAAGTTTACAATAAAACATACAATTCAATCAATACATTTCTCAGAAATTAAAAAAACCTTCAACTTCTCCCCACCCCGAAAAAACCACATTCGCACGCGAATCGCGCGAGCAGACAGACCGCATAATGTAATCGTCGCGCAGTCCAATTCCCCTCTTCAAAAAAAAAGCTAAAAAAAGGCCCGGAATTGTCTTCCGCTGGAAGGCACGCCGGCGGGAGAAACCGCTTAATGGCATTATTAATAACCGCGCCGACGACGACGTCTCGCCCACGCGCTGCCGTGTATACAGCACGAAAGAGATGCAACTGTCGTCGAGCGAGCAAAAAATACGGGGCCATTCATGCGCGCGGGGGAATATGGCCTCCCGAAAAATTTTCTGAATGAAGATGCGCGCGCTCGTCGTCTCGTTCGTTAGGCTGATGGCTTTACGAGAGTCGTATATAGTCACGCGTGTAATTTCTTCGCGGGGCCTCCTATGGTTTATTGACTTTGAGGATTGTAGCCGCGTTTTTCGGGGTTCCTTCGTCTCTCTCTCTCTCTCTTTTGATGGGGCTTTTTTTTTGTATTTTGAGCGCGATTGCTGCTGAAAGTGTAAGTTGTGATATTATGAAAATAACGTTTTTATAACTATTTAATAAATTATTCTTTGAATAAACTTCATTTTACACTCGGCTAAATTATTTTTTTGATTGTACACTTTATATCACTAACACTTGTGGATCAACTATATGGTTATTTTACCGATATTTTATAGACATGCTGCGATTAAAACGTTTCTAATTACGTTTGCTACTACCTACGTGCAACAAATTAAGCCAGAGCAATTATTGTAAATTTATTGTTAATGTTTCCATTCAAACGAGAATTGCTCATATTTATTATACACAACTGTTCAATCAAAATATCTGAAATATCGTCAATTAAAAAATATCACACCATAGAAATACCTAAGTATTAAAATTAAAAACCTCATACCTCAACCTACTTATCTAACACTTTGCGCAACCATAATACACATACCCCATGAGAGCTCTCAAGACACCTCGGACAACGACGCGGCCCTGTTCACCCTCATGGAGAGCGGCTAACCCGGCTAAATTTACCGGGTCGCGACGTGACGACGGACGGCCGGCGACGGCGACAACGACGACTGCGACGTCGGCTAAATTCATTTAGGCGCATGACGACTGTTATACGTGCGCGTGTCGATTCCTCTCTATATGCATACGTGCGTGGAGCTCTGAATGGAAAATCGGCAAAAAACGAAGACAGCCGTGCAGTGTATGTTTGTTTTGACTGAGGGGCATATAGGTGTTTAAGAGAGAGAAGAGCTTGAGTGGAGTGTATAAATAAGTGGGTTGAGAGGGTGTTTCGAAGTTGTTGTTGATGTTGCGTAAGATGTATAGTAATTACGGTTTTACGCATTATATATGCGAAAATGGTTGACGTGGCTTTAGTCATACGAACTTTACGCATAATATAGGTTGCCTCTGCTATCAATATTGATGCACTCGCTATATAAAATGAATCGCCGCGTGAAATTGTAATTCATGAAATATGTAAGACGCAACGATATTTTTGCTTATGCCGCATCGAAAACTGACACAATGGTGGTAATTTAGTATATACATATAGGTATTTTTCCAGCACATAAGATAGCTCGTGTGACAGAAACGCAAGAAATCTTATCAAGCATACGTTACCCGACGAGGCCTGGAAAGCACCGCGTCGAGGAAATATAATTTCCCGCGCGCAGCGATTAGTCAACATTGTATCAAAGTTTATCCTCCGCTCTGCTAAAAAGCCCCGCAACATACATTACAACTCGCGCTGCCGATATACAATTATGAAATTATTAATTTCCAAACAATCCGATGAAAAAAACACGCACTTTTCGCGCACTTCAACCCGTCCGATTACATCACCCGCTATTCATTATCGGCCACGTGCATGTCTATACGTGCGCGAAAAAAACAAGTCCACGAAAGTGCACCGTCGTATATATCAATCACATCACACGCGAGCAAGCACGCGCTCATCGATAACACCGTCGCCCCGCAACATTGTTTATTTACATTTCTTTCGTGACAGTGTATGTATGTACGCGCGAATTACAACGTGATATTATAGCACACGGCTGCGTAATTTCAGGCGCGCGTGCGAGCTGCGACGCAAATCTCTTATCATCGGCGAAGAGCGCGAAACTGCGATGCGCAGGTCGCCGCCGCACGTAGATTACATCTCCCGAGCGCCCGATAATACGCGCGTATTAATTAGGCAAGATAAGAGCTTCCGTAAACAGGACAAATGTTGGCGAGAGGGGGAGAGTGGCTTCCTCTGGTGGTAAAACTTAGCGATTGGTTTGCGAAAAAGCGAGCCGATGAGGTAAGAACTGCGGTGGTTGCGGGATACCATAACTATAGGACGGATGTTTCGATGCTGGCGAGGTTTAGCGATAAATCTGGCGGTCGTGTATACTCGATTCTCTCTTAGAATATCGTTCATTATCGTTTTTTAAAACTTCCCCACCGCTTTACACGAACTTATTCTCGACACTCGCGAAATTGTAAAACGCCCGAATTAAATCTCCTCCTCCTGGTTCGCAAGACGAAACACACACATTTTTAATCAAGGCCAATCGCCTATATTTATAATCCTCGCAGGCGCACGTGTACCACATTTCGCACGGACAATATCTCCTCGCCTATATATATATACTCCCACTCTCGCACGAAAATATCCCCGGTAGTCGGCCGACAACTTACAAGCCGGCAATCGGTCAGCGAGAAAAAGCGAAGGAAAACCGCGCCGCGGCTATACGATTAATTAATACATATGAAACCGCAACTCGCGATGTCTCCATTCGCGCTGTGGCGGGGCAAAAACGCCTGAAGAAAGCCATTCATGCCGTGTGCAAGGTGATCAGCCTTTCCTCAACGACGACGTCGACGAGCCTCCTGACCTATTACCACTGAGCTGTCTGGGTGCAAAAACGATCGGCGAGGCTCTTAATAAGCGCGAGCGTGGTTTGATCGGTTGAGGATGCCGGTTTTATATAGTCGGCGCGGCTGACGGAGGTGATTGGATTAGGCTTGGAAATCGAGTGGAATGGGGCGGGATATCAAGTTGCGTTTTGTTTCAGATCTAATTAGGAGACGTTGATTCGAATTTAAGTTCTGTTATAAATTGTACCCGATTTTCTTTAAAAAAAAAATCTATAATAAATTAGATAAAAATATCTTGAAGTGTCAACTTTTTTGTCATTGTATATATTTATTTCGAGAATATCGTAATGGGAAACGATGATCTGTATTATACGAATATAAGTGAGTAATCTCAATATCGTCAGTACTAATAATTTCAATATAATTTCATACACAACTCAACAAAAAATGTATTGACGCACTGTTCCTGCATTACTGTACGACAAATGACGCAATTTAATTTTAGTCGCTAGCTGAGTCAATCTCGAGGGCCCTACGGAATTCCCCACCGCTTCGCAGCATCCAAACCAGATCCCATTTAAATGACTAACCTTCTGTTATATATTGCATGTAACACGCGCTCACAGAAACTTTTGTTTTAATAAAAAAAGAGAGAGAACAGCGATCGTAACTTCTTCCCTTAATCGTCTTCCGGAATGCCAATCCAATGAAAATAACCCAGCCGCAACTTCGCCGAACTTTCGGCTCGATATATACATTTCGGGGTTATTCCCAGGACCTATACCACCAGCACACAGCCAAGGGAAGCGACGCGACAAATCATCTCACATCTCGCTCTCTCGTATACATCGATATACGAGAGAGAAAGAGAGCAGCTGTCCGCCAAGTGGCACTAGCCTTCCCTCACGCTCTGCAATTTCGCGCGCGTGCTGACTAATGTCTTCTTTTTCCGCTGGCCGCCTCGGGCATCTTTTTTCCCCTGTATATGTACATACATACCCACACGTATGCAGGATAATAAATACGCGAGCGGCCTGTCATCGGCTGAATTATTTATGCCCCTTATTGCGCTCTCTTTCCCTGGCCCCGGGGGCTGTAGGTGAAATCGCGCGCGCGCGCGAAATTGAAATTTCAAATTTCAAATTGGTTTATGCGAACGCGTGCAGTTATCGAGACTGCGGCGCCGACTGAGATATCGCTTTCTGCGCCTGAATGTGTGTATATATGTGCGTGACGCGGACCGGAAGTCGACTGTACGTTGTGTATAGGTGATAGCGCACAGTGGTGGGCTTTTTTTCCTCCCGGGGCGTCGAGCGTGCGTTTTCCGTCCGTTATACGGGAGATCGGATGGCTGTGTGAGTCATTGGTAATTACGCGAATTAGGAAGTTCGAGTGTAATACGTTATATATATGGCGATTATTCAACTGGGTGGATACATAAGCATGGATTTCATCGGTTTCCCTCTACAAATGTTCGAAGAAAAGTCAGTTATATTTCGAACTTGAAATTCAATTAGAAAATAAGCCCTCGTAAAACTTCTCGCCATCACGGCATTAATCAACGCGTGACTAAATTGTTTTAAAAAACTCGCTCATTAAAGCGGCGGGCTTTTTATTGATTTTCAGAACCTCGGCGGTGACAAATGCCCATAAAGACTCCGCGCAGACATAATCAAGCCGCCGCCGCCCGCATTGAACTTATCTAAAAAACCTCCCATAAAGCCCCGCAAATCGTCGGACTCATACGGCCGACAAACGCGCTATTTAAAACCATGACAACCCGAACAACGCCGCCAACCTCCTTCCGCAATAAAAATCCCAACCAAAATCCCCTTCTTCCGCGAACCTTTATATATATATAGGTATAGTCGGCGACCGTGGTACATAGACCGGCCATTGTAAATACGCGTTCTCGGAACAGAGATAGAGTGTACACGCGGTGCGGTTGAGCTATATTTAAACTGTCAAAATTGCGGGCAAAAAGTCGATCTACGTTCGCGCAGATGCGTAACATATACGGTTTAATTGAAGAACGCACGCAAATGTAAACGTATCCTGTCGATAACAAGACACGGCGGTGTATCGGAGGTGCGAAGTGAAAGTCTTTGTTTTGGCGAGGTGGGCGAGTGTATTGTGGTAATTGAAGAGGCCTCTAAAGCATTCGAGAGGAGAGAGAGAGAGAGAAGGCTTTTCGCGCGGCGAGGTCTATATCACGCGTGAAAGCGAGGCGCGGAGAGGACGAGGTTGGTGCCAATCGGATGCGAGTTGCGGACTTTTACTTTTGCGTATCGGTGAAACTGGACCATTGTTCGGAGGAGTTTGTGTGTTTTGGTTGAAGAGGAGGCAAGTTGTTGGGTTTTGTTGGTATTTGGAAAAAGACTTTGTGGAAATCGTGGGTAAGCTTGCGATTTTTTGTGCGATGATACGAAGAATTGAAATTTGTATTTTCTTAAAATGATAAAATTATTAAGTTCCCAGTTATGGTCGGAAAAAATAAAGCTTATCTAACTTATTTACACTAGTGAAATCAACTGATGACTTTTTCCTTAAAGTTAAATTTGTACAAAAAAAGAGTAAAATTAACGTTATTTATACAGTAGGAACAACTTTATTTTTGTTTAATGTTA
The DNA here is from genome assembly GCA_900474315.1 of Torymus auratus. Taxonomy (NCBI): domain Eukaryota; kingdom Metazoa; phylum Arthropoda; class Insecta; order Hymenoptera; family Torymidae; genus Torymus; species Torymus auratus. The sequence continues at coordinate 21,951 of UXGD01000592.1, read as the reverse complement.
TTTCTACCGATATCTTTGTGTGTGAATTAACTTGTCATTTCCAAGTTAAATCAGCTGTGTGAAAAATAGAACCAACAATTTCTTATTTCCACGTGTGATTAAGGAACTCAAGTGTAAAATGACTATTTCATTTTTTCTCCTACAACGATTGTCTCTTATTTATCACAAATTGTTCTTATTTGGGTAAACTAATTAACAAAATCATAAAAAACTTCGTGTAAAGATATTTCTTCAAGGATAGTCTGAGGATATATTGTTTGCCATAAGTTTGGGAAATTGAACTTCAATATTTTCAATGTTTTGAAAAGTTGGGAAAATGTTGGAAGAACATTCCAGTTTATAATTCTCTTATTACATAAGTTTTCCTATAATCTTTCGCGGACCACATGGATTCCAAACTTATCTAAAATGTGTATTATATTTTACGCAAAAAAGAAAATTTCTAACGAGAAAGATAAGATTATGAAGAATTAAAGGACAAGATATTTATATGTTTCGAGCAATGCTAGGATAGATAATAATAAACTCCCAATTTAAATACATGACATACATAGCGTTAAAATCGATACCCATACAATTATCACAGATAAACAGAGGCAATCACGCGATCCCACCAAATGAAACCGAGCTCTCAAACCCAACCGCAGCATCACCACCAAAAAAATCAAATTCCCGGAATCTCCGCGCAACAGTAGTTTTCCGATAACCCTCGCAGTCAGCGCGGCCATAAATTAGCGGCTCATTTGTTCAGCTGCCCCATAACGGCGAGCGCGCGCGCGCTTTTCGATCCGCCCAGCGCGATAAGTGATTTTTCGCGGATACTCTCGCGCGCAATTAGAAAGTTCGCAGAATCGCTCGAGATAAGCCGCGCGCGCTTATAACGCTAATTGTTCTTGCGCGCGCGGCGGCGGCAGCGCTCGTAAAAGGAAAGTCGCGCGGGCGTGGATATAAAATGGGGGGGAAATGATATTCCGATGTAATAGCGGTCGCGGACGCGAGCCGGTCTGCACTTACGCGCGTCCGGTCGGCTATATGGTCCAGACGCGATGCGTCGCGGCTTTCGCTTTTCTGCGGGGCGTGGTTGTTTAGTTTCGTCGTTATCGATGCCGAGCGATTTTTGCAATTGAGTGGCTTGAAATCGGTTTGATTTTTGACTAAATTCTTTTTATTTTTGAAAAATCTAGTTTTATTTTAATGGATTTTGGAGTATTAAGAAGAAGAGAGATTTTTTTTAATGAACTGTTTGAAAATAATTTTTAATTTAAATTCTGTTTTTAAAATGGTTTTAATACCTAAAAATTTTCAGAAATCCAATTTTTTTTTATTGAATTTTTTAATTATATATGTTATTTCGAACCTAAAAAAAGTAGTTTGGATAAAATTTTTTTTTAATTTTACATGTTTATCTGTAAAAGAACCGACTATCTTTAAAATGACAAAAACTTGATTTTCGTTCTTTTTTTTTACATAATAATTATACAAGTTCAATATAAGCGTGCCGTGACAGTTTTGTTGAAATTTGAAAAGTGCTTCAATTCAAGACCAAAATCAAAATAATTCACGATATAGCAAGATTAATCTTGATATTGTATTATCTTGCCTCAATATTCAAGACAATATTCAAGACAATAATCGATACAATATTTATATACAGTTTTCGATACAATATCAAGTTTGTGGTGTCAAGAATCTTGTCTTGTCTTGAAAATAGCTTAATATTTTCTAATCGTATTAGTTAATCGAAATAATCATAATTCAATAAACTTTAGTAGTTGCTGACGACCATCTACTAATATAACGAGATGTTGGAGTGATAATGGTTGGCGGGGTGATAGAAGAGGCGCTATATATTCCCTCGAGCCGGCTTACTTAGGTACGTGAGGCCACAGGGAAGGGGTCCGCCGCATAGCGGGAGCACGCGAACTACACGGAAAACATTTTGCACGGATAAGGACGGTTAGCTTGTTTAAGGACCTCTGCCTTGGCTCATTTTATTCAAAATAAGTTATATTTACAATATATTTTAATTATTTTGTTACAATAATATCTTTTATCATTTTTTGGGGTAATTTTGGTCAGAAAGGCCTGTAGGTGTAAAACCGCCGTAAGTGGATTACATAATATACTCACATTGACTTATCCCCTCATGAGCATTGTTTATGTTATTAACTATGTAGTTGAATAGATATTGAGTTAATTTAAGTATTCAATTCACCATAATACAGAAGGAAAATTATGCCCCTTTTAACATGCTCCTTTTTTATCATATTCCGACAACGGCACCCATTTAAAAATATATGTCCGGGTATATCGGTTGCGAACTTTGTCCCGCTATTGTGTCCATCTTCAACATCTCTTAACCTATGCTATCCCGCTATAGATGCTTATAATGAATATCTTTTAACTTGCTTTTTTAATGGAAAAAAGTATGAAAATGAGTTTGCCATTGTATAAATTAGTAACAAAGGTTCAAAATAGATAATTATACCCAAGAGATTTAAGAAATTTCACTTATTGATTTTAAAATTTGCATCTGAACTTTTTCTTATGTTGTTTTTGTCATGGTACTGGGAAAATTTATTTATTATAAGAAAATTTTCCCGTGACTGTCGCAGTAAAAATTTCAGGTTTTCTGAAAATGTGTATTCAATTACTTTTTGCGGAGTGTACTTATACACAATATTTTACTTCAAATTTGGCTTAAAAAGTTCTAGAAGCTATCATAACAATTATTCTATTGTGATTCTATAATATTATTCATATTGATGGGTTTGCGGTGGCGCCGTCTCTGGTAACGGACCTGTGTATAGCATCTACAATATTCACTATACAATCAAGTTAGTTTTGCGCGTATATTTAAAATTCAAATATTTACATAAGCTGCATAATTGTACTTTCTGCAATTAATTTAAAAAAACTGAAATAAATACGTTTTATACCTATACTCAAAAAGAGAAAGTGAGAAGTAGTTTAATTGTCCAACGTTGATAACAACTTTATGATCGTTAATAAAAAATGGGACAGATTAGAAACACGTGTCGGTAATTAAAAATGATAATTTAATCATAGATTTCAAGATACGTAAAGGCACCACCTGTAAAAGAAATCCATAACAAGTCAACACCAGCGATAAAAATTAGAATATTTAAAAGGTGCTATCTTCACTAATATACATATGGATATTAATAATTTCATTGCTCGTACAACATAAAGGTTAATGAATATCTCACTATACTATATTAGCTATACGGCCGTTCAGGTTATACGATCACACGATTACATCGCAAAATTATCGTACAACCCGTACGATTTTCGTTATATAGCGACGCCAAACGGTTTCTTTCCGGCAATTAAAGTAAACCGCTGGCAAACTTCTATTCCATCGAAACGTTAAATTTATTTCCGTACAAATGAAAAAAAAAAAAAATCGCTCTATCGCCGAAAAATCTAACTCTCCTCCTTAATCCGACAGAACGCTTCCTCCATAAACCTCCTATTTTATTACTCTTCCCAATTTCTAATAAACCACCTAATCACCTGCCAAAATCTCCCATCCCCTCCCCCGGAAAAAAAATTACGCAGTCCACGTGTACAATTGCAAACATATCGCTCTATGTCGAAAGCCACAAATCCGAGCGCTTATAGACGACGCCACTACGCAAAATTAGCGTAATTAGGCGGGATAGTAAAAAGGAGCAAAAAAGCCGGCTCGCGCGCTCGTCGTTACATGCGCCGGCATACAAATTGTTCCCCGACGCGTTTCCCGCTTTCACCCGCCGCCGCCGAACGAAAAATAACAATAAAAGCCCACGAGAGAGAGAGAGAGAGGGTTATTATATATTCATCTTTGGGAACGCGCGCGCGCGTATATGCATGAGCGTCAGAGAGGCGACCCTCGCGGCCCGCGATTCCCACGCCTCGCCTCGGCAGCACATGCATATATAGACGAGCGGGCGACGGTGGGTATATATGCGTTTCCGTCCGCGGATCTGCATGTGCGAGCGAAGGAAGAAGAGGAGACGAAGGAGGAGAAGTCCACGTGCGAGCTGCGAGAGAGAGAGAGCGAGCTCTATAGGCCGAAATTTGAATACCAGAGCGAGAAGATTTGTTTTTGCGAGTAATTTAGATTATACAGTAGTCGGTTATGCGATTAGATTAGAGTGTAATTTAATTGTATTAAAGTGTAAATACTTTTTGGGAACGTTGGGCAAATGGATTTCTATTTTTAGAGGGTATTTAGCATTGACGTCAGTGCATTTATTTTTGTTTTTTTAGAAACAGTCCGGTGGTTTTCATATACAGGCGTGACAAATTATAATGGCGCGTAAGGGGATCAAAAACCAGGGTATTACCATACTTATTAAATGTTGACCCAAAATGTGAAAAGAAAATATATCCATTAAAAATTGAAAAATTATTCCAAACAATTCGTCACGAAAATCGCTAAAAATCCTACTTCTTCCATTCACCCCGACATCCATCACCCACTTTGCCAAATCTTAACCTATTAAAAAGGCAAAATAAAAGTCTTTTTGCTGTTCCCCCTGATATTCTCACCGCCGAAAGGAGCGAGATTGGCGCGAGCGCTAAGTGAATTACCTAATCAGGCGCTGCATTACAGCCTCGAGGGGGGCTCGCCACTCCCGACATCCGGCGAACCGCATTCCGCGTACGCGCGCACATGCGCGTGGATTTTGTACATAAAGAGCTGCTCGTTTGTTTATCGGATCGAGATTTGGTTGTTTTATTGTCGCTGTTTGTCCTGGTTTTGTGTAATTGGGAAAAGAGTAAGGGGTTGCGTATGGATTTGTATAGGGCTTGGGAAGAAGATGGAGAAGAGAGAGTAGGTAAGAGGATGTTGTGTGAGACGCTGTTTAATTTGGTGAAATTTGATAGGCTTTTATTTGTGCATCTATATCTATTGTCTCAAAATGTAATAAAACAGGTGGAATGTGAAAACATTTTTTTTTATATTTGTTATTTAATTTTGTTACTGTATCATTGATGAAATTCATATACACCATTACCAAAATTTATTTGATATATAGTAACCACTCTGCGATAAATTTTTATAAAATATAGAACTTCAATTGAAGATATTTAATGATTCTTGCTATGTAAATAAACCAAAACATCTTGATTATAACAGAGTTGCAAATTGACCTCAAAAGCTTTTTAAAAACAGTTAATAAAAAGAAAATTAATCCTCTCCGAGTTTTATTGGGCTTCATTATTAAAAGCTTGTCTCCTTTGGGAAAGCAATGAACTACGGGACTCCCTTATCGTTTAAACTCCCATGCTCGCCATAACTCAGTTGGTGCGCTCATACGCGCAATTTATCGCGTGAAATATGCAGTAATTCAAAACACATGTCGTCGTCGTCGTGCCTCGGGCGAGAAAAGAAACGAAAAAACGAGCCCGCCGTCAAGAAACTTATACACTCTCTCTCTCTCTCCTCTCTTCCTCTTCTTTTTCCGCAAGCTCGCGCGCACGTGTGTGTGTGTGTGTGCGCCCCGTCACATAACACTCCGAAGTAAACGCGCGCGAACACGTCGCTGCACTTCCAGGACCGATAAAGAATGAGAGAGGAGAAACGCTAAGGAGCTTCATTTTTCAGCAGCAGCAGCAGAAGCGACAATATTTCACCGCCCGTAGAAGTATAATTAATTGCTCATCATCGGCGAACACGGATATATAACTGCAGCAGCGCTTCTTCGTTTATTTACAGCATATGTGTGTACGAGCGCGTCTCAATTTTAATGAGATAATTGAGCCGTACGTAACTATTCTCGTTTACGATTTAATTGGAGATCGTGCCGGTGCGATTTTTGTTTTGCCGTGTATATCTAGAGAGTAGCGTCGGGTAATGCAAGAGCGTTACTATTTCACAGCGTAATTGCGCGCTGCGATTTATCAACTAGTATAAATCGCTGTTTACTGTGTTTATTAAACTCTATTTATTGGGGCTTGCTTTATTGGCTAATCAAGTGGTACATGTTATGTTTGGGAAGTAAAGGCATTTTTCACTAATAAAGTTTTGTAATTTATATTGTGACTGTGTGGTAAAAATATTGTTTTAACACAACGATGAAGATTATAGATACGTATAACTTATTCATACAATGTGTTATTTAATTACAGAGATTCCATTCAACTCTAACGTGCAAATTCATTTTTCAAGGCTGAGAAATTTCTCTTCCGGAAATTTCACACCCTGAGAATGGAAAACTCAGCCCAACTTCTGATCAAATTGGAGCAAATTACTATATTCCGTGGCAAAGAGTGAAAATAAACATGTCGGCATTTTCCAGTACTTGCGAGATTTTTGCGCAAACTGCATACTTAAGTTTCAGAACTTTCGATCTCATAAAATATAACGGCACGCCGGGAAACTTTCTTCAGCGCGCGGGAATATTTATAAACATGTTACAAAAATTGACAGAAAATTTTTATACTTTCCTAAGGTGGCAGGTTTAACGCTCCTGTTCATATAAACCAAAGATTATGTTTTATTCACTTTTTGCTTTCTTACATTTCACGCTAAAAAAGTTGGTAAAAAGTTACAAATGTTGTCAAATGTAGATCGCAATAATTTCTGCAGACATTATAATTTTGTCATATAAAACGATATATCATTGTAAAAAATGCTCTCTTCGACAGGTTACAGGTCACATCGGTGAATGAATTTAAAGCTCGCATCTATTGCGTAAGTATTACAACATGAGCCTCAAAAAAATAAACTACACGTCCCCTTGCATTAAATATTCCCTGATACGTTAAACTTCATTAACATCATGGAAAAAGATCATTTTAATAGCCAATAAATTAAATTAAATATACCGCTCATTTGATTCAATAATTTATACGCACGTACCAACCGCAGTAATAACTATAATCAAACTATACCCACATTTCTCTCTATTTCATAAACCAAATTACGTCTCTAAATAAACCCAACAATAAACGATCAACAAACACACAGACACATACACGCGACAAAAAATGAAATTTCAATCCTCTCCAGCCGACTAATAACTATCATCAACCGCGCAACTAATCAGCGCGTCACACAAAAATATCCCACCCACCTATATACCTCCGCAGCCGCCAAATTTTTCCGGACGGTGCATCCTTTCTCTTTCCTCCTACTCTTTCGAGTCATTCATAAAAATGACGCGTGGCCTACTACTACTACTACTACCACCACGCGCACGAGAGAGAGAGAGAGAAAGACTTTTTGCGGCGCGCGCTCGCACAAACGCTTACTATACGAGAGAACCGGTGAACGGGAGATCGAGAAAGTGGAGGCTGCGGCCCAATTATCCGGAAAATGGAGCAACGCGGGCAACCGTTGTCTTTTTTTTCGGCGCTGAAGGCTGTCTCGGTGCGAATTCTTTCCTAGTGGGCGAGGTTTCCGCGTTGAATAATGGCTGAAAGTTTTGTTTTATCTTTTGGAATTGTAACATTTTTTTATTTAATGATTGATTCCGTGATGTTTAAGGAAAAAGATTTTGGTAACCGCGACGATGAGTTATATATATTGGCGACAAAAAGAGCTAATGGTTTTATAATCGCCATGAAAAATGTGAGCGACTTGAGGCTGAATTATCATTTTCTAGTTAGGATTAATAAATTCCTAAATACGACACGCTTACGTAAAATTAACGGGTAATAAATTATATTTCGTTTAATATTTATCACCCTACGATAGTTTGCATAATTTTCGCATTTTTATCCCAAAGACAGGCTTTTTTCCGGCCCAGTTTCTCGCGAAAACTGTGTTAAAATTGTCAGTCTAGCTTCGTCTTCCTCGGGGGTACAATGTAGAGGAGTGGCGAGAATCGTCGTCGACTTTCGCTCTGATTAGAGTGAGAAGTCAATCGGTCGGAATGATTAGTCTGCCGCGCGCACGGCGCAAAACGCTTATACGTAGAGCGATTTTTGTCCTGAGAAATTTAGAAAGTATAGCTGATTGGCAATTTATGGTTCGGATCGATGGCATTGCAATTATTGATAAATAACGACGCCTTGATTAATGGTTCGCCGGCATACTCGTGCGTATATATATACAGCGACGAAATAAACAAAAAAGAAAAAAACGAAACGAGACCTTCGAAAAAATGACTACACGCATAGAGCGTTAAAATATCCTTTTTTTTCCTGCGGTCGCGCGCGGCAGATTATATGCAAATCGGGGGATATAAATAAACCATGAGAGCGATTAAATTATAATCCTCGGAATATATTTTACGGGGAAGAGAGAGAGAGAAAGGAGAGAGGGGGAGATTACACTCCGATACAGAGGTGCCTCTCCTCCCATAATGGATAGCAATTTTTGTAATTATTTGATTTTTTTCTTAATTTAACCGCGTTAGCGAGAGATGAAGCTATTCAATTAAAAGCCCGCAGAAAAATCTTAAGCGCGGTGTATCGCATTACGCGCAATCAATTTGCCGCGCGGCATCGGTATATACGCAAATGCTGCAGCAGCAGTGCAGCACCGAAAAAAGCGTAATCGCGTCATAAATATTTATATCGCCCCGCGCATACACGCGTATACAACGTTTCTATTGAAAAACACAGAAACACACGCGCGTATACGGCAAAAAAGCGCAATTAAATTTGGAATATAATTGCTTTGTAATAAGAGGCGATTGTTTTTATTCCCCACACTCGCAGCGATGTTTATTTACCCAACTAGAGCCGTTTTTACTCCCCGCACGCGCCTGTCGCGGCGTTTTACCGTGAAGATTTCAATTAACGTGGCACGGGGACGACGTGTGCGCTGGTAGAGGGAAAAAAAAACATTCTTTTCGATGCACGCGCGCGGATAATAAAAAAAGGGAAAGTTAATTGGCCGGAACTATCGGCCGGCGACGAGCGTTTTTCTGCGGAAGTCGCGATTCACCGAATTTCGGTGCATAATGCAATAGGCAGTTTTCGGGATTCACGGCATTTATACGATTCGCGCACGTGCGTGCGGGCCTTTATATCCGCGTAGGGATCTATGCGCATTTTTAAGAGGGGAATATAACGGTGGTGACAATGCGGGGAATGTCTAGACAACGTCTCGTCAGCACCCGCTGACGAACAAATGGCCCAATATGGTCCCGTCAATGTCGGCAAATAGTTTGTTAAGTGGTTGGTATAAGTAAAGCATTTCGGTGGGAATATTTGCAATGTAAATTTTTCTGCCGGTATACGACAGCCCGCGACGTAATTAGGAGAGATGAGGATGACGAATAATGGGGTTACAGGAGTGCATACCGCATAATATGGTAATAAACGGTTGTCGTAACTGCGTTGATGTAATTGTGAAACTGGGCAGTTTTAGTTTATTGTATAGTTCTTCTTGTGTAATACTTGAGAAGAACTTGTATCTATTAGATGACATCACTGGTATGCGTTAGTATGTCAACTTTTTACAATAAACTATGGGAATTAAAGAGATTTTTATCTTCAACTCTACTCAATCGCGAGTCGTTACTCAAATCACCTCTGTAAACACTTTGAAACAAACCCCATCTCACGTGTATTAAAACCTAAACTATTTTAAAAAAACCTTGTTTTGTCTACACGAGAAGCACACCTCTTTCAATCCATTCTAAAGAAGGCCCTCCTTCTACAAAAAAAAACCCTTTAACACACACCTACCCACCGAAAAAAACGTTCACAAAAAAGCGTCTGGAGGTCTATTCCGACCCGTTAAAGCAGTCCCACCCCGGAGACCTCGAAAGTATCCAAACTCTTCTCCCTACCTCCCACGCATACACACTCCACAAATATTGTGAAAAGCAACAAGAGAACGAGAAAAGCTGAGAGAGCGTCGCGTCGAGTTTTTCGCGCGCTTCTCGTCGCGTTCCTGTCTCTTTCTCTCTGCCGCGCACGTGCGTGCCGCATGGAAAGTTGACGTAACTCGCGAGAGGCGACGCTTTCTGTGTCAGTCGGCGAAAAAAGGGACGAGAGAGAGAGAGAGGGAGAGAGACGCGCAAGCAAGCGGTTATAATGCCATGCGAGCACGGGACGATACGATCGGGTGGCTGCTGCTGCTACTGCTTGACGGAGTGACTCTCGTGCTCGATAAATTAAGCGAAATGGCGTTGGTAGCGTGGTCGTCGAAGGCAGGAAGGAAGGAAGTTGTGTGGATTGTAGGATTGATATGATGGATGGGAAAAATTGTAATGCTTGTCTTGAAAATTTATTCATGCCTTATATTATATCTTGAAGATTATTTGTTCAGAATAGTAAATGTGTATACACTTTTTACGATTTTTGTTTAATTTGTTAATGCTGTAAATGGATTCCACACGGTTAAAGGAATAGATAGGTCAAATTGAAATCCCAATTTTAAAAGTAAAATTAAATACAGAATTTAACATAAAATTTTTAAGGATTGACAAAGAGTAATAGTCAGATAATACGACCATTCTATCAATCCGAAGAATTGTATAATTTGTTCGAATTTATTATTATATTACATTAACGACACGCTATCGCCCACTTTATTCAACATTAACACGCCTATCCGTATCACCGAGTGTGCCGTAACCGAAGATTGGCAGTAACCTCGTGAATCACACAAACACGATAATGTGTTTCATGTCGCTTCAACGTTCTCTCTCTGTCTCTCTACTCAAAATGCTATCGAGACTTGGACGATACTTCTTAAAAAGTTTAACGCACATATAATTATCACGTTAATTGCGCAACTTTAGACCGCAGAACCTATCTCCTTATCGCACGAATTTCGAGCCTGCGTGCTACTCCTATATTTTCCTGAACTCGCCGATGAACTCTTTGAAAAAGCTGATATATTCGTTCTTGATACGACCCACTGATGGCCAAATTACAGCGCCGCCGATACCGCTTTACTAATATTGTGATATGTAGTCAAAAAGAGACAAAAAAGTTATCGCGAAACGGTATAACGCTCTAATCACCTCGTCGGGGATAAAAATATTCGCTCGTATACGAATTGGACGCGTCCGCTACAAGATATTTCTTCATTCTAAAGGATATAAAATTTTAATGCGGAGAGCAGATGCTTGCTTATAGGTACGTGAAACTTCGCAGCAGGGAAAAAAAACGAAGACGAAGGGTTGAAGTACACTGAAGTCGAGCGGTGAAGTTTGTATAATATAATTTATGCAAATAGCCTCGTATATATGCGGCATCAAGCGTCCGCGATATATTTTTATATCGGGCGCACGTTCGCGGTGCTCGCGATTTATGCCGTATGATGAATCAAAACTACACATACATATATATATTTCACCGGGTAATTTTACGGCACGTTTATTTGTCGCGGCAACGACCGATTAATTATATTCAAGCACCACTCGCCCGTAGAACCACTGCTAATATAATATAATCCTGATATATGTGACTTAGAATAGACATATAGATAAGCATGTTTGGCGTGATGAAAATGCGCTTGTCGCTATATACGAGATGACAGTTTCTGGTTATAAACCCGAATCGTAGCTCGCTAATTACAAACCAGACTTGCGTGCACTTTCTCCCGACGAAATCTACTCTCCTCTTTGCATCGATTAACCTTCGCCAAATCCCTCGTGGGTCGCATATTATACATATACGCAGCTGTGCGTACTAATCTCCCGCAAAAAGAAGAAGCTGAGCGCGACAATGAACTCGGCGAGCCGATAAAAAGTGGTACATCCTTCGAGATGACGTGGCGGGTAAGTCAGTCAGTCACTCACTCATTCACTCGGATGCTGTTCATATCCGCGACGGAGGGAGAGAGAGAGAAGAGAACCTGCCGCTCGATTTGCTTACTTAGCTGTTATATCCCTTCTGCGAATTAGCCAGCGAAGAGCGAGAGAGAGACGGAGAAAGAACAGCAGCAGCCGGGCAATTCTCTTTCATCCTCTACGGGTATAGGAGGGGAGGAGGAGGAGGAGGAGGACTTGGATGCGGAGATTCGCCCTTCGGCTCATCTTCGTCTTTTTCTCATTCCCCTCTTTCTCTCTCTCGTTCCCTCCGAGCCGATTAAGATCTTCTTCGGAAGGCCTCTCCACAAGCATATATATATGCGCGTGTGTGAGTACACGAGAGCGCGAGATTCGAAGCGCCATGGTGAGAGACAGGGAGGCCGGAAACGATCCTCTCTCTCTACTCGGGAGGATCGAATTCGAGCTTTCCTTGAAAGGATTACAAAGCGGCACGACGGCGACGACGCGTAGATATATACCTGTGCGCGCTTTTGTGCCCATTATGTTACTTGCTCGGTTCTTATTTTTTTTTGGCGCGCAGGTCTACACTTGCCTAGTCGAATTACCGAGCGCCGTAAGTGGAATCAATTGACGGATACCTGATGATACGGAGGTGTATACAGCAGCAGCAGCAACGCCGGCACCGTTACAAGATATATATATATGTGTGTGTGTACTGTCGTGGGGGTTTTGTATTGGAAACAGGATTCCAGTGAGAAAAAAAAAACATTATGGGATTACAACGGCTGAGGGATGGTGACGGTTTTGACCTAGAAATCTGATTTTTTTTTTGTTCGTCGGATATAATCCGTTTATAGAGGGAGGAGTTGAATAATAAATTGTTTCGGTTGTTGAACTATAAAGATAAACATTATGGAATGTTACAGAGATAAGCGCAAGTATATGTTTGTGATAATTTACAGGTGAAATGGAGTAGCGTAATGCAAGCATATAGAAAAATAAATGTCAATATTTTCTAAAATACTGTTTCGCATTTATTATACGGCAATATAAATAAGATAAAATACATATTACCCGACTAATTAAAATATGAGTATGATGATGCATCTCTTTTTCATGCATTCAGAATAACCGCGAGGAAAGTGTGGTATTATATGGTTTGTTACGTAATTGGCTCGCCAAGTAAATTACACAGTGAAGTCATTTATATTGTATATACACATTCGGTAACCGAAACAACGTACTTGCGGCTCGTGTACAAAAGTACAGGGCACAGGTAATACACACGACAATGCGTAAAATCATCAATCACCGAAATTGCCTTACTCTCCTTCATCACACTCGGTTAAGTTCTCAAAATTTTTTTACTTCCCGCAGCCCGCGTTCAATCATCATTAACGAAATTAAACTATAATGACAAGGCGCGGGCAAGAAGCGCCGAGAGAGAAAATCTCAATCAGGAGAATGAATTTACCGCGCGCGTCTTTTTCGAAAAATTCGCTATATGTTTGTACGCGTGCGAAGCTTCGGTCACACTCACCGCAGAAATATGAAAAGAATGCAATATGAATACTCGCGTCGACCCTAATTAAACCATTAGTTTAAACAATCACGAGTCCCGCTATAACTTCGCCAGCATCTTTCTCGTGCGGGAAACCGGGTCACATACCAGCAAAAATAGTTTTGCTAAAACATCAAAAACATTCTCACTCCTCGCGAAGCTCTCGCTCTCCGTGCATAGGCAGTACTTTTTTGCTCGTATAATGTATACCTCCGAGGCGGCGACTTGCCGGCGTCTCTGTCGTCGCGCGTTACGTCACGAGGCAGAAATTCGCGCGAGCGCAGCTCGTTAGATTTCCACTTTGCCGGCTAACCGCGTGCCTATTACTTATTCCCTCCTCTCTCTCTCTCTCTTGCGACGCGTTCCGAGAATGAATCTTCGACTCGGTTTATCTCGCGACGCGGGAATGCAATCGTGTCTGTCTCTCTCTATGTCTCTGGCGCTCGCGCTCGCCGAGTTAAATTCAATCGCGATCGTTAACGTGTCAAGGCTAGACGCGATTTTACCTACTTTCCAACGGCAAGTTTTTCTCTTTCTTCGCGATGGCTTTTTTCTCCCCATTTTCTCCGGTATACGTATACATGTATTACAAGTTACACAAGAGGCGCATGCGCTAATCAATTGTCAGCAATTTTCGCGTTCTCCCGCCGCGTCTCGGGATGTATTATACAATATATATACTTTCTGTGGACGCGGAAAGCCATCGTCGCGATTGGTTATCGATTTTTTATTTTCAACGGTATGGATTATGGGATTTTCGCACGCGCGTTGTGCAAATCACGTGCATGTGTATGCGATCGTCGTTTCCAATAATTATTTATAATAATTGAGGGAAATTAAGTTATTTCCATTTCGCAACGCGCGTTGTAACTTTAACATTTGTTTTGCAAGCTCCATTCTTGACGAATGGCGATTTAATCACGGTGTGTGTATGCCTCGAGATTTATTGCGATGATGAGAACGTAAATAATCACTTGGACATTTATTGAGTTTTCTGTAAAAATTTTAATGAAATGCGCGAAAGTTTTATTATGCTTTATATATAAAAGCAAGAGTATAAGTAATTGTTCGAAATCATTGTCGCAGATATCCTACAAATAACGTGCGTAAATGTCAGAAAAGCGTGAAAAGCTGAACGACTTCGCGAGAAGGAAAAACGCGCGCGTAGTTGTGTCACCCGTTTTCTTAAACAACGCGTGACTCAGTTCCTTAAAAAGAGTCATTCATTCATTATATCCACTTACACAGATGGCTAAAACTATTTATTCATTATTACTGGAAACGTTAGTTAACAAAGTATATTACTAATCTCTTCTACTTAAACTCAAGCGCCACCTCATATACACTCCAAAACAATACACACACTCGCGACTTGCAACCGAAAATTCACCCTCACGCGGTATCGCATAACCCGAGCCGGCTTTCCAAGATAGCCCAAGACCTCCTTCGGCGAATTCTTCTTCTTCTTCTTCCTCAACACGCATCGCCGCCGGCCTAATTACGCGCTCTCTCTGTGTTTTGGCGGCAGGCGTGCAGCTGAGCGATAGACGCGTCGCACGGGCGAAATTACCCCGGATATAATATATGCTGCGGTCGCCCGCGAATATTTACCTTTCGATAAATATGTCGGACGCGCGCGCGACGTTGAGAAAGCGCGCGAGATGATTTTGTAGGTGTAAAAAGCGAGAGATTAGTGCTGCACGAGAGGCTTGACGAATGTTTGTTCTTGTTGCGTGCGTGCAGCGATGAAGAGATGCTTGTTAATTGTAACTGGAAATGCTGATGAGGAACTGGGAGGCGCCGAATTCCTATGTGTACGAGTCAGGTGGTGAGTTTTTATTGCTGCGTTTTTTCGCGGAATTCGGTGACCATAGTTTATTTTTTCATAACTTCGAATCATATGGAAATAATTTCCGAGATCGGTAAGACTATCCTTATTGAAATACACATAGATTAATTGACAAATCACGTCCTTGTGCTCCATCTAAACTCCGCGCGTAATAAGCGCACTACACTCCTATCAATCACCGATAAGGGCGACAAATTACGAACCGTCCCCGGTAGTTATAGCCAGGAGTCAGCAGCAGCAGCCATTATAGCATTAGATTATCTAAATTAGAAAATAAACATTCGGAAACGATTGCCACTCGGTATATACACACACAAGATGCACAATTATCGAAACCGGTATGGATATCCCGCGCCGCCGCAGAATATATCCCGCGATAACCACCGCGAATATCACTAAAAATTATTACCGCAATCGCGCGGCCGCCTCGTAACTTTGTCCGATAAGCTAATAGAACCGTCGATCTAGGGCTTACTCGCTCTCCGCTCTTGCGCGTCGTTCTCAATCGAATATCTATATTATATCTCATTAAATTACAATGAAGTGCGGAACCCCGCGGAGCTTTTTCGACTACTGAAAAATCATTGTCGTCTATACTCCCGAATTAATCGTATGCGCGACGCGTTTTCCCACATCAAACGCACGCGCGAATCAATAAGCCGCGACCGACGCCGACAAATTGGCACGTGTATAGGTGTACACGTTGAGTCTTTGTGTCGTCTCTCGCGCGATATATAGGAGAGAAAGCCGAGAACCGTCCTCTCTCTATTCTCGTCTACATGCGTGTAGCATATTCCCCTCCCCTGCATCCTTAATCGCGCGCCGATGCGGCTCGAGTGTTATACGGCGCGCCCGAGCGGCGGTGACGCTTGCGTCTCTCTCTCCTTTTCCGCGGCGTATAAGTCTGGGCCACAGCCGCGAGACGTGGGTGGAAATTACCTCTAGTCTTTCTCTCTCTGTCTCTGTCGCTCTTCTATCCTCGGGATATAGTGACTTTTATTTAAATCCGAGTCATTTCCCGTCTGCCCAACGCTCTGCAGTTTGCCCGTGCGGTTGGTCGCGGCTGGATTATTTCAAGGAGCAATGGATTAATATATATTATCGGATTTATTTATTTTTTTCATTTTTCGTCTGTTTCGTAGAGATAGAAATTCAGAAAACATAAATTTGTATAGAAAATGAGATGGAAAGGTGGGTTATTGAATAGACTAATAAAATTTACAAAATCGTCGCGATATATATCTTCTTAATATTCTTTTGCTCATTCGACAAAATAGCTTTGTGTTCGTGGTAACAGTCGAAGAAAAAAAAGAAAAAATAGTAAATTCGCGCTTATCTTTATGACTTCAAATTGTAATAAATGTTCGCGATACCGATATGCAAATGTCAATGTAAATACGAAAAGTCGCTGAATAATATATTAAGCAAATCAACAGGATACTTCAACGGCGCTTCCTCGAAAAGGATTAAACAGTTGAAGTAATATTCATGAAATGTAGAAATAGTTCTATAACGATCGCTATCCCCGAACCAAGACTTACCCCGAGGATTAGCTTCAAAGTAGAAATTCAAATTCCTATATAACGAAGTATAACGAGCGAACATCAAATTACAATCGTTAACCTAAACTCAAACAAACCATCATTTCCCCTAATCCTTCAACAATTTCCTTGTACCGTGATATCCACAAATCTCACACCCAGGACCACCTCTTCACCGTGCCCCACCCCCGACGACCTCCCAAAAATCCCCGAGTCACCTCCTCAGCCTCACTCCGTTCTCCGAACTCTATACTACCACCACGGGCGTCGCGGCGCCTGGACCTCGCCCCACCGAATTGATTCACGCAGAGGCCCGCAAGGCACGTACAAATTATCTCTCTCTCTTTCTCTCCACGTCCGAAAAGTGCATCTCGCACGAACGAAACCAGTTCCACTCTCTCTTTCTTTTTCCTCGTGTATATCGGTTCGGAGCGATCGCATTTGCGTGCGCGCAATTTAACATCCTTTGGATCGAGCCCGAACCCCCACTTCACGCGCCGTATACGAAAATCTTAAATGACCGGAGAGTAGCGGCAGGCAGCGCGCACATTATCTCTCGGTATACACTTTTGCTCCTTTTGTTTCGCGCATGATGCACGCTTCGTGTAATTAAGAATCTTTATCGCGGAGAGAGGGAGAGAGAGAAAACTGGTCGCTGGGATGCTACTCCTCGCCCGATATATACGTTTAATTACTTAATTTCAATTTCGGACGGTCGAGGTGAGATATGTGCGCATCGCGGATAATTTCGGCCGATGGGAAGTTGAGGAACGTTGAACCCGCCCGCGGCGCCGAGAGAGGTGAGAATTGAGGCTGATTGCATTAGGCAACCGGCTGATTCTACTTTTAAAATTGCATTGCGGACGCGTAATGAGGTGACTGATCCCGCGCGCGAATGGTGTAGATATATAATGCTACTGTGTGTGTCTCTCTACTTTCACGCGCGGGGCGAGTATACCTAGCCCGTGGAATGGAATTTCCAATAATACGCTGATAGATCGGTAATGAGCGAAATTGGCAGCTATTCGGCATAATAGTCGGGGATATTTTATTCTACGCGGATTTTCTTATCTATTATTCGAATTATATGCTCGAATGTCCCTTTCTATATAGTAAGAGGAAAAATTTGGCTAATGACATTTTAGTTTTCATAGTAAACAAATAGTGTGTGTGTGTGTTTATCGTTAGAGGGACAGGTGATCGAAGTAATAGTTTAAATGGTTGATTAATAGATGTTTGAAGATAACGCGTGCGTCAGCGTATGTATATTACGACCGCGCGATCTCCTTGAACCCGACTTATCGCAGTGCTTCATTCAGTTCTAAGTTTGTCGTATTTAGGTTTGACGTAACCGCGTTAGAATTCGCTAAGGCGACAAGCTGAGCACATAAGAGGCGAAAAACTTCTTATGTAACTGAGCCCTAGAGACTATCACGGGGTTCAACCGTTGGACAACGACTCCTTTTAAAACATTGACCATTCATAAATGCCGGTATATGTATTCCCGAAAATGTATATAATGTACATAGTAGCAAGTAGCTTTATTTCTGGTGGTTTTACATGAAACGTTTTTATAAAACGTTTTACATTAACAAATAAATATGAACATGTATAATAGCTTTGAGAATAAATTAATGGTTACGTCGTTTTTAAGTGTGCTAAATACTCGTATTTTATTCAAAGACACTGGCGAAAGACATTCGTGGAACTAATTGTCTGTACATATATGGACAGTTCAGTAAAGCATTTCAATTTTGGCGTTTCGAGGAAAACTCCCGAAGTTAAACATGTGTCTAACCGGGTTTTCGAGGCTTTTTTAGTCATTAGCTTAAACGCCAGAATAATGCTGTTCACTTCAAATATTCGTTAATGTACGGTCGTATACGTCAGCGCCGAAAGAGATTTGAACAACTGCTATATACTTTTTTTTTTCAAAGTACGAAAATAGACGTTTTGAATTGATCCGCGCGAAATAAGGCGATATATGTTTACTTGAATCTAACCAGGAAACATTTTTGAAAAGAAATTCTTTGATTGCTGAAAGCGCTCATTTCATGCCTGGTGGAAATCTATTTATATTAAATGAGCAAAAAACTAGAAAATAGCTAAAAATAATTCCAAACTTATTATTGGCTGCGATGATGCTCTTATTTGTTATTAATTGTCCATTCATGAAATTAGCAATGAATCAAAAAATATTTGCATTAAATTTCTTTACTTATTCATACGAAAACAGGAAAATCATTAGCAACACTTCTTTCAAGAACTTGAAAACAAAATTAAATTTTCTACATTATAGATTCTGTTGTTAACAGTCATGGTTACAACATTATTTTAAAAACCATAACAATACCCAAAAAATAATTTTGCATAATACACCTTTTAATATTTTCCATATTTCAAGAGCTTAGACAACAAGTCTTTTATATTTTCCACTGAAAATTTTCACTTACTTTTTCCTCATCATTAAAGCCATCTATCAAGTATAACAAATACATCACCACCGAGAACACACGGCCCTTTAAAAAACCACAAGTACACCTCACATATCACAGAACCACCTAACCACCAACCAACCAACCAACCCAAGAAACAAAAACCCTCTTTGCAACATCGAAGAAAAAAAAATCCGCGAAGCCGGAGGAAAGCCTCGTTTCCTCGCATCGCGATGCGCTCTCGAATTTCGTGCGCCTGCAATCGATCCTCCTCCACACTATACCACGTGTGCGCGTACCATGCACGTGTAGGTAAGTCCTTGCGCGCCGTGTGTGCGTCCCGGGTAATAACGGGAAAAGTAAATCGGATCGCCTCTCACTCTTGACCGCGTGCTTGCTTGCGCGCGCTAAGCTTGGGCCAAGGCGAAAAAATTCAAATTCCAGCCTGAGCGAGCGAGCAAGCCAGTGCATTACCTGCGCGCCGTTTAGCCTCTAGTCGTTGTAAAGGTACGCGAGCGGTGCATGTATATGTGTTTTGCATGCGTGTATGCGTAGTTTCGGGGAATTAAATGCGAAACGAGTGAGGCTGATTAAATAGTTCGTAGCTTTGAAATTTGACGATTTCTGGGTTGAATTCGGCGCTGGAGTTACGGTGTTTCAAAGGATACGTGAATTTCATTACGCGAAACTTTATACGTTTGTACGTAATTTTAACAGCGCGCGCGTGTCCTTTGTATTGACGTTCTGTGATACCTGTTTATTGCGTAAAGCAATTACATTCTTTCTACTCTGTTTAAATTAAAAAGAGCCTTTTTACGCGGTAGGAAATAATTAATTACTGTCATACCGATGTTAAAGGCTGTTTGGCTTTTAATTAAATACTTCCGCCACGATTTAATCTTCGTCAAGCGTCGAATTCGCTAAACAAATACATTTTTTTCGAGATAATTAATTTAAACCTTTCACTTTAAAAATAGCCTTTCCGAAAAACCAATTATTCCACCTGCGTAAAAATTTTAGTGTGATTTTCCCAAAAATTTGCATAAAATACGGATAATTCACGCACGTGCAAACAGAGGTTGAGAATCTTGATTGTTTTGGAATAATCGAAGTCTGACTTGTTATAAGAGTGAAGTCAGCCAAACAACTCCTGTTTTTCGCGCAGCGAATTAAAATACTTATCAGCGAAGTCGCACGTCAATCGATTCGTATCGGACGATGTATCTATAGAACTGCGGCAATTCAGATCATTAAACAATTTCTGCGTTCCGCGTCGTAATACGTGTCAAATAACCGAAAAAAATGCTCGATTCATCGTCCCGATACGAGAGCAGGTCTGTCTATCGCATTTCCGTCGAAGGAGAGCCATGTAATAAAATTTAAATGCCGCTCTTTGCGTACTGAAGGCCGCGTTACTGCTCTAATCGCTGACGTTCAACTAGATAATCATAATATAATCGGCATTCGCTCTGTATGACATTCAAATAAACACGTCACTCATCATATCTTTGCCGCTGATTTTTCCAAGGATCCGTTC
This sequence comes from Torymus auratus, assembly GCA_900474315.1. Classification (NCBI taxonomy): domain Eukaryota; kingdom Metazoa; phylum Arthropoda; class Insecta; order Hymenoptera; family Torymidae; genus Torymus; species Torymus auratus. The sequence continues at coordinate 1,335 of UXGD01000592.1, read as the reverse complement.
GCTACTTAACTCTGGGCACGAAGTTTCGCAGGTGGAATAAATCACCGTGGAAAGGTCGCTGTATATCTAACGTACAATATATCTTTGCTTGTATATGCAAATAAGCGGCATGTGTCAACAAAACATACTCGTGTCATCGAATTTTGAGTAAATATAGTGAGACACGATAACGAACGCTATACTTTTCCTTCTTTCCACGACTCAAATAATCTCTTGTCTATTTTAGCATGTTATGAATGGTATCGACAAGGAAATCTACGCGAATAGTATAGTTAATTCTGAACTTGTACGAGAAAAATATCATGTTCAGCTTCTTATCGTGCACATATACGTATAGCTATTATGCATCACAAATAAGTTTGTGAGTCTAGTCATAAATGCTTATGTACGAGTATACGTAAATAAAGACGTATGTACACGGTAAACACACAACCTAAATTATTATTTATCCTAATAGCAGCCACATGTTGATTGTTTATTTTAGTAAATATATTCCATTAAACTTAATATCTGCGAGTGAACTTTTAACGAAGTTTGAAATAAACTGCCAAACTACTGCACCAACTTTGTCTTGACAAAAATAAACACAAACTCCCTTCTTTTTCAATTCCAACTTTTGCCGAACTCTGCATTCGACTCCGATCGTCAGCTATTTAGCATATCATCGACGACGGCAGCGAATATTTATTAAAAGTAGCCTCATTAGTCGCTTACCTGATTACAAGTGAGCCAGAGGATAATCGAGTTCTCGTGTCGCAGAGGACCGCCCAGGCCACAGCCACCGGCGAGCCGCTGCTGGCGCAGGATCTCCGTATGCGTCACGCCGTGTTGCTCGAAGATCTCTATTGATCTGCGGAATTGAAAATTGAAAAGATTTAGAGTCTTTGTTTTTGAAAATGTCTGAAGTCGGCGTGACAAACATGTTTTATTAATTTTCAGGACGATTTTTTGTAAATATCGTTTTATTATCGGGGAACCTTGGAAAGCAGGAGGAAAAAGCATTCGTTATAGGTGACCTGCGAAACTCTTTATTTTGACTTCAGATATACATTCACTGCATCAAAACATATAAGGAAATATGTTTTTCATACCAAGTTCAGATATGTTTTTTTGGAGGCCTGTATTATTAATGTTCAGAAGACATTTTATAAAATCGTCAATAATATTCTAGAGGACTCAAACTTTCTATCAAGACGACGATCAGGTACAGTACACCATGCAATACACCAATACGCTTTTAAAATCAAACCCGTATCACACACTGAGAGAAATGGTCTAGGAAAAATTACTATATTTATAGTAACCGTGGGACAGACTCAAAATATCATAAAATTT